>JASPKP010005677.1:0-7500 GCA_030674155.1 Stramonita haemastoma | reverse complement strand
TGACTGCGTAAGTAATGAGAACACTTTTACCTTTCAAATGGAATCACAAACAAAAAATTATTCATATAAAAAATGAAGATACAATGGCGGTCTTGGAATTTTTTTTAATTTCTAGTGATAGAAATGATAGAATGACTTGTGCTAATTTTAATCATAGTTGATGGCACCTGTAGCCCTAGGGAAGAAATGGAAGAACCCAGAGAAATTTTGCTGTACAAATTTAAATGTAAGTGAGATGGAAGTTGTTGCACATTCCAAGGTTTGAATTGCATACACATTGCACACACTACACCTTTATATGCTGTGTCATATTTATTCATACGACACAAAATATATATGATTTAAAAAACAACAACATTTACATCGATTTTAATCCAAGAGAAGCAACGGGTGCTGTTTGCTGAATCAGTCTTCTTTCAAATGAGTTGTTTCCCTTTAACTGTCGATTACTTTGTGTGTGTGCTTTTTGGACTTTTTTCGTTATCTTCAGTCAATGATTTTTATGAAGAAAATGGCAACAAAGAAAAGTACGCATTAAAACACACAAAAATTGAGATGTCTTTGGATAATCATCGTTGTAAATTCTTTAATGTCGTTGAATTAACTCTACTTTGATAATGTAGTTTCCAAGGTCATAGACATTGGCTTTATTTCATTTTCATGTCTGATTTATGTGGTTAGTTCTCTGACAATGCAGGGCTGAGTGAGTTACAGTGATGGCGACGTGAAACAAGATCATGCTATAGACAACTGTGGGAAGATTATCATTCCTAACTATGACTCCTCACAGAGTAAAGGTTTACTGACTTGCAATACTAGTAAGGTGTATGTTTCCCACAGAAAACTTGTCTTTTCTTTTCCAAGATACTGCTGGTGTTTTTGTCACAGCATACGTGGTGTGATGATGTTGTTAAAAAGCTCTTTTCCTGTCTGCTTGAAAACTGAAGGGGATGGGATAGTTCAGTGGTCAGAGTACTTGCTTCTCCCCAAGCTACGGCTAAGCAGCATTGAGCGTGGTTACCTCACAGATGAGTGACCATTCGTGCACCTTGGCTTCAGTACAGTCCCCCAGTTCACCCAGCTGTCAATGGCCACCTACCCTCTTTAGAGTCTGGGAAGGTAAAACAATGACGGAGAGAAAATAGGGAAGCGGAGGTCTCTGACACCTCGCTCCCCAACGACCCGATAGGTTATGGAAACACCTTTACCTTTAACGTTTTCATACACGCTACTGCTGGCTAATGTTTTTAGTTGACTGTCGAACCTGTACATGAAAACAGGCATCACTTAAAAGGGCGACAGTTGCTTACATGGTCAGTCTTGGAAGGTAGACACGCTGATAAACACTTTTGTGTTTTGTTGTATGGTATTGTACCATTTCAAATCACGGAAGATTTTTCTGCATGAATTTCGGGATGCTCTTCCCAGGGAGGGCACGTCACCACAAGAGCAGCAGCACCCATTACCATCATTTTTTTTCCTGTCTGCATAACTATGGCATTGTACTTGGTTTCCAATCAGACTGGCTCTTTTTCTATAGAGTGTTTCGAAGGGCAACTCTCTCTTTGCGTGGGTTCTTTTATGTGCACTAAATGAATATTGCACACGGGATATTGGTTTATCGTATCATCCGAAAGACTGCTTTTATATATGATTCTTACACGGACCATGTCATGTGCTATGTAACCATTATCAGCAATCTGCCATGCTTTGGACAGAATATATAAATATATTTCCAAGGAGTCGGAGGGGGGGGGGGGGATTTGAATGTGGGAAAAACTTGTGGTAAGAGACTGCACTCATCATCTTGCGAGGGGCGGGATAGCCTAGTGGTCAGAACATTGCGCTCGCAATTTGACGACCCGGGTTCGATTCCCGTACGTACGTAGGTACGTACGTACACACGCGCACACGCACACACACACACACACACATACCACACACACACACACACACACACACACACACACACACACACACACACACAACACACACACACACACACACACACACACACACACATGAAAACTAAAAACAGCCAAAAGAGTTTGTATGCGCGCATGGAAATGGATATGTATGTGTGCGTACGTGCCTGCGTACACTCGAGCATGCACACGCGTGTGTTTCTACTCTTTTTATTTCTTTTTGGCGGGTGGGGTGGGGATATGGTCAAAGATCCAAACTTCAAACCACAAATTAACCCAAACAACCCCCCCCCCTCTCTCTCTCTTTTGTGACAGACAAGAACGGTCCAGATCTCTAGCCATCACCGATGCCGACTGTGTTCCGGATTATGCCGCCTTGGACTCGGCCAGCGAGGAGATTGAAAGGAAATCTGCACGCATTCAGAGGGAATTACAGCGCGAGCGGCGCGCCCGCTCCGTTTCACCGCACCGCGGCCAACCCAACACCACGTACTTTACGCCTGCCTCTTCCGCTTTGCCGCCCCGCTCTGCACGCGGCGCGTCAACTACGCCCAGACAAGTTCCCGTATGTTTTGAATAAGTGAATATTAAGGATTGTGTTGTTATTTTTGACCCATTTTTACAGAATGTGTTTTAACTGGCTGGCGGTGAAAAGAAGAGAGCCCCCCCCCCCAAAAAAAAAAAGGGAAGGTAGGGTCCGCTTTGTCAGTTTTAACTATGTATCAAAAATGGAATCTGTAGGCATTAAATTTCTTAACTATATACTTGATAAGGTTAGATTTGATTAGAAACTGTGTTTTCTAAAGCATTTTTATTGGCCTGCTAAGATATTAGTTAGCTAGAGTTGTGAAAAGCTTTAACCCTATTTCCTCGAATGTGAAATGGATGTTTCATCTATTTCAAACACACACAACTGTCAATTTTAGAGAAAGAACAATAAATCATAACCAAAACAAAGGTAATAATCTGTAGAGTTTAGACAATATAACAACTTAGTTTGATCCATTTATATCTTAAGACTCCTTCTGCAAAAACAAGTCACATTTATGGTACGAAATTTCATGTTGTGTATGGAGGATTGTGGAATTTTGCAGTCTTGGATATCGTAGGGTCTCTTGTTTTCATTATCTTCTTTTCGTTTTATTGTTTAATCTTTCTGGTTTGCAAGTGTGACTCTCCACCACGAAATGAGTTGCACTGCACCTGACCTACTTTTCTGCTAGGAGCCATTTTAGGCAGGTGGGGGTCAGGTTGTCGATTTTGAGACTTCAACGATTATAAAACTATAGATCTAGCCATTATTCTACCTTGTGCTGAAGTATCAAGGTGCACTTTCCCCCTGGTGTTTTAAAAAAGCGTTTAAAACATCCAATTCCAAGTGACCCCCTTGACCACCTATAATGATGCAAAACTATCCTCTCCCTCGCTGCTTTACCTTCCCTGACCCTAAAGAGGGCAAGTATCCATTGACAGCTGGGTGAACTGTGGGACTGTACTGAAGCCAGGGCGCACAAACGGTCACCCATCCAGTTTGGAAACCACGCTCAATGCTGCTTAACTTTAGCTTGGAAAAAGCGAGTGCTTTGACCACTGAGCTATCCCATCCCCAATAAGACAATAATCTACTTATAACTGTGACCCGCCACCACGAAATGAGTCCCATTGTACCTGACCCACTTTTCTGCTAGGAGCCATTTTAGGCAGGTGGGGGGGGGGGGGTCAAGTTGCCATTTTGAGATTTTGATTGATTATAAAACTATAAGCTTTTCTCTACCGTGCAGCGTTAATTTTGTCATTTTTCATGTTGTACTTTGTTATATGCCATGCTGTATTTTGTTTGTCACGTTGTACTATGTCCTATGTCACGTTGCATTGTGTCCTATTTTACTATGTCCTATGTCACGTTGTATTTTGTCCTGTTGTTCTGTGTCATATGTCACGTTGTACAGTGTTCTATGTCACGTTGTATTGTGTCACGTCCTATTGTAGTATGTCATATGTCACGTTGTACTGTGGCCTATGTCACGTTGTATTGTGTTATATGTCACATTGTACTGTGTCCTACGTCACGTTGTACTGTGTCCTATTGTATTATGTCCAATGTCACATTCTATTGTGTTCTATGTCACGTTGTACTTTGTGTATGATGTCCCATTATGTGTCTACAGACGCAGTCCATGGTAAAGCCTCATGTGGAGTTTCCCTGTGATCCTCTGGCGGCAGAAAACCTGGGCTTTCACATTGAAAACGCCGACAAAATGGTAACGATCTTTTTTCTTCTTCTTCTTCTTCTTTTCTTTTTCATTCCTTGGCTTAGAGTTCGTTATTGTACTGTACCTTTTTGTATTGTATTGTATTGTAATGTAATGTATTGTGTTGTCTGGTATTGTATTGCATTGCATTGTATTATCTGGTATTGTATTGTGTTGTGTTGTATATCACTTTAAGTCACGGAAAAGTTCCTGTGTGAGATTAGGACTGCCCTTCTCGAAGAGGACACACACACTACGTGACACACACACTATGAAGGTAGCCGCATTTCAACTTCGGGGATATATGCTGGGTGTGTTCGTGTTTCTGTAACCCTCCGAACGCTGACATGAATAACAGGATCTTAACGTGCATAATCGATTTTTACATGTGTATAAAGGAATTAAGGTACTGACAGGTCTGCGCTTGAAATTGACATGGAAGATCGTGAAAAAATCCCCACTCTTAATTCACCAGATCCCAACGCCGGGATTCGAACCTATGACTTCATGGACCTTAAGGATTGAAGTTGAATGATCTTAGCCACTCGGCTGTAGCATCCTTCATTTTGTTTTATACTGTCTGTTTCAGATTCTGGGCCAAGAACTCAAGACGCTGAGAGGAGCTCTGTTTACAACCAAGCTGCAAATCAGAGATGCTGAAAAAGAGGCCAAAATTCTCAGAGAGAAAGCTGAAGAAGCCAGGTAGGTGTTTAGGTGGTGGTGGTGGTTGTGGGTGTGGTGATGGTGTGGGGTGGTGGTGGTGGTGGTGGTGATGATGGTGGTGAGTGGTGTGGTGGTGGTGGGTGGTGGTGGTGTGTGGTGGTGGTGGTGGTGGTGGTGGTGGTGTGGTGGTGGTGGTGGTGGTGGTTGGTGATGATGGTGGTGGTGGTGGTGGTGGTGGTGGTGGTGATGATGGTGGTGGTGGTGGTGGTGGTGGTGATGATGGTGGTGGTGGTGGTGGTGGTGGTGGTGGTGGTGGTGGTGGTGGTGGTGGTTCTGATGGTGGTGGTGGCGGTGGTGATGGCATTGCTGCTGTTTGTATTATTGTTTACATAACGTAACTATTTTATTTACTATAACAGAAGCCTCGATTAAAAATTTTTTATAGATTACAAAAAGCATTTGATTTGTTTAGATTTGGCGTTCTTTCGATAAAGTGTTTGCCTTTACTGCTTGAATGCAGCTTATATGATTATATTAAAAATATTTACTCTGACGCAAAAGTATGTGTAAAGGTTAGCCACCAAAATTGAACATTTTGGGGGAAATAATATAATCTCTGGCGTTATCCAGGGTAGTCATCTAGCTCCTCACCTTTTCACAGTACATCTCTCTACATAGATTAAAGTGATGATTCACTTAGAAAATGGAAGATGTGTCGATTTTGCCTCACATATCTAACTCGTTACTCAAAATGGTTTGAGGTTTAGAAGTAACAGAAAAGTCATGGATTTGGCCCCTGTTTGAACCCCCCAGGGGTCGGGATAACTCAGTGCTCAGAGCGCACGCTTTCCCCAAGTCAAGTGAAGCCAGCGTCGAGCGTGGTTACCAGTTGAATGGGTGACCGTTTGCGCGCCTTGGCTTCAGTACAGTCCTTCCCCCCACCCCAGTCCACCCAGCTGTGTAAATGGGTACCTACGCTCTTTAGGGTCAGGTAAGGATAAAGCACTGAGGGAGAGGAGATGGGTGCCGCCCCCAATATGCTAGCCCTTAGAGAAGCTGAGGTCTCTGATGCCTCGCTCCGCTACGACCGCCTAGTTTATGGGACACCTTTACCTTTTCTTTTTTTAACCCCCAACGTTCTCCTCATCACCTACACCTGGAGTGGAAGGTATGGGTGCTAGTTGGGTTTTTTTTGTGATGATATTTCCAGTTCCTTTGCACAAAATATATTTAGGGCACATAAAAGAACTTACAGCAACAAGAGAGTTCTCCCTGGCAAAATTCTGTAGAAAAGGGTATTTTCGCACAGAAATAAATACACACACAGACAGAACATTTACTGCTAAAAAAGAAATGGGTAGTGTTGCTTTTGCAGCAACGCGAGCTCCCCAGGAGGAGCAGTTTGAGTTTGGGGGCAGAGAATTCTGAATGCAATGTAATCCAATCCAATGCAATACAATACAATACAATACAATACAATACAATACAATACAATACAATACAATACAATACAATACAATACAATACAATGCAATGCAATGCAATGCAATGCAGTGCCATACCAGACAATACAGTGCATTAGAAATACATGAATAACTGTATGATTAAACTACTAATCTTTATACAATAGAAGACACTACAAAGAATGCAAAATGATACAATAATCTACTCTAAAACACAACGCGGCACATCGCAATACAATACAGCACAACACAACACAACATATTACAACACAATATATACAGCACAATGCCACACAGCACAACACTACACTACAACCCAACCCAACGCAATCCAACTCAACACAAAACACCACACCACACCACACCACACCACACACACACCACATGCACACTCCACCCCACCTTACCCCATCCCACCCCCACCCCACCCACCACACACCCACACCCCCACACCCCCAACCCCCCCACTCCCATCCAACCCCATCCCACCCCACCCCACTCCACAACACCCCATCCCACCACAAAACACCTCACCCACCCCACCACACAACACTCCATCCCACCACCCCACTCCACAACACCCCACCACACCACACCCCACTCCATCCCACTCCCCCCACCCCACCCCCGACCTCATCCCACCCCACCCCACTTTACTCTACTACCCCACCCCACCACACCACACCCCAATCCACCACACGCCACCCACACCCCACCACATCCCACTTCACTCCACTCTAACCCCCCACCCCCGACCTCATCCCACCCCACTTCACCCCACCACACCCCAACCCACCACACCCCACCACACTACACCCACCACACCACACCCCAATCCACCACACGCCACCCCACCCCACCACATCCCACTCCACTCCACTCTACCCCCCACCCCCGACCTCATCCCACCCCACCCCACACATCACACCACACCACACACCCTCACACTCCACTCTACCCCACCCCACCCCACCACCCCACACCCACCCCATCCAACCCACACCCCACACCACCCCGCCTCACCCCCAACACAATACACCATCTTCTTCAGGTCAGAGCTGATGTTGGTAGACTTCAAACGAACCACGGCCTGCAAGGATTTGGAGAGACTGGTGGACGACCTAGAACGCAAACGCGCTATGTCCCAAACCTACGACACCGAGATTGAGGTCAAACAGAGAGAGCTCCGGGGATTCC
>JASPKP010005676.1:12500-15474 GCA_030674155.1 Stramonita haemastoma | reverse complement strand
GAAGAAGAAGAGGAAGAAGAAGAAGAAGAACAAGAACGATAAATAAAGCACAGACACAGTTAAAAGTTGCAACAACCAACACAAAAAAAGAAAGAAAAAGCTTAAGTGAAACTGAACTAGCGGACTTTATAGCTGGTGGGCTTTTGTACCGGGGTCAACTTTGGTGAGGGAGCCTTTCACTTTTATGGCCCTGACCTGTCCGCCTTAAAGCTGTCACCTCGTCAGCATTCCCACCCACATCACATTATTATCATCACTGCTGTTCACTGACATACAGTTGGGTGGGGGGAGGAGGTGATGGGGGGGAAATGATGGGGGGGAAATGATGGGGGGGGGGGAGTGGGGAGGATAGGAGGGGGGAGGGGGTAAAGATGAGAGGATTTTGGGGGGATTTTTTTTAATAGAAAGATATGAAGTTCGTGGAAGTGTTTGGGTGGGGGTTGAGAATGGGCTTTTATTCTTTCTTTGGTTTTTTTTTCCTTTGTTTCCCTGTTCCTTTCTGTTCCTTTTGTTGGTTTTTTGTTTTGTTTTTTTTTGGGGGGGGGTTCTTTGAAGGGGGGATGGGGGGTGCTGAGTGGGTTTTTATGGTAGAAGTTTTTTGTTTTTATTATTTGTTTGATGGAGCTTTTTGTTTTGTTTTGGGTTTTGGTTTTTGTATGTGCTTGAAACCGACAAAATGTGGACAGTAGGCTGATGGATGTATGTCTAGCGGTAGGCCTTAATGACCGTTTAGAGCTCTGGGACTAAAAGGTGTGATGAATTCATCAATGAAACAATGAAATATGAATATTAGGAAGTTGGATGACTATCGCGGTGTACAAAAGCTGAAGGCAAGCAATTACGTAACCAGAAATGAAAAATACATCCACATACACACACGCGCGCGCACACAAACACACACACACACACACACACACACATATATACGTACACACCCACACATACACACATACACACACGCACGCACGCACACATGCACGCACACAGTCATAGAGAGTAGACTAGCACTAACGTTTTTGGTATAGTAGCAAGCGCAAAGTCTGATGCCTTACATTTCTGACTGGCTAAGATCGATGACTTCTTACATTCCCATATTTTCTTTGTGAAGTTAGTCAGATGGACAGCTAAGTCAGGGCGCAGCTGTGCACTATAGATCTTTTCTTTTAAGTCCCCTTACAACTTCTTGGCCATGGGGTTGGGGTCAGGCCAGGTACCCTTTCGGAGTGCTTCATGTAGCGGGCAGAAGTGCAGCACATCTTCTGCTGTCTGGCTGCTGGTCTTGTAAGGGTACTGCTCTCTGTGGCCTGTGTGGAGTTTTATGTCTGTAGGTTAATTAATTTAAGACGGCTGTGGCCTGCCCTGAACCTGAATATACAGACCTGCTCCAGTCACGTCAGCGGGTAACAGGGGTCTGACCTGTTGTAGTGTTGGTGTTGCTTCGCTACTTGGCCTTGGTGATGGTCTTGCCTTCAGGGTAGCTGAAGTACCCCTCCACATGCTCCTGCTGTGTGCCGTCCTTTGCCAGGGAGTCAGCAGTCTCATCATAGCCGAGATTTTTGCAATGGGAGAAGATTATTATTATTTTATTTATTCATTCTTTTATATCAAGGATAATGGAATAAGCAATCATGTGCTTTTTTACATCCAGTCCATGTGTGTTTGCAGTTTTGTAAATCTTGTCATCTGTTCCCACCGGCACACAATGGCCTACTCTTACGAAGAGCGGTACAGGACTTAGGGTGTGCGCAAGATGTTCTGCGTGCGTTCGCACAAGGACTTTTGGGGAGAGTGGAGTCAGCACTGGTGTCAACTCCAGGGAAAAAATCCCCTCGAACGGGAATCGACCTCGGGTCATCAAATTGCGAGTGGAAAGTATAACTATATATGCACTGACCATGACGTGGACTTCCACTGTTTTCATGGCTTCTGCCTCAGTTTTGTAGTTCGTGGAGGAGAAACCAGTGGAGAGGCAAATACTATCTTCTCTGCCGTCAGGGTAGTGGCTGTAGATCCCGGCCCCTACATTGCAAACTGCATCCTTTCGGAAGAAGCCGTAACATTTTTTTTGTAGTTGCATTTATGATACCAAGAACTGACCTTTGATGTCTGAGAGGAGGAGGGCATAGTCCTTAATAGTAATGGCACAGGCAGCTAAAAAGTGTTTCAGATGAATATGTGGAAGAGGAACAAACATCAGCTTTACAGGCCGATATTTTCCTTCCAAATAAAATGCATCCCATAGCATAGTGTTTAGGACTTCCTTACTGTAAGGCCTCTTAGACTTGAGGCGACCAGAGTTCTAAGGTCGAGGGTTCGAATCCGGGTCCAGGCATAAAAATATGGCCTCAAAAGAAGAATATCCAGAGGTCATGATCTGGATAGGGCTCGTCCCCTCCAGAGTGTAAAAAGTGAAGGGCCGAAGCACTGGCTGGAGAAGAGGGTTTCTGCTTTGAAGACATACCCCTGTCTTGTTCTCCACAAAGTTCCTTCTTTTTCTGTAAGAACCGTAAAAAAGATATCTCTTCCTTCAAGATGACCACATTTCTGACTTTTGTTTGCATAAGGGGAAGAAACCAAAAAACCAAAGTTACTTTCATGATTAATTCAAAAAATGTTCCTCCTGGTCTTAGGGCCTCTTTCACTTAATGCTCCAATCTGACCATCCATTTCATCAGGGGGCTGTCACTCCAGGCATAGAAGACTCCCTGACCCTGTCAGCCCCACACGTGTAAGCAACCGAATCGTGTCATAATATGACGTGAGGAGAGAGTGATGTCAGGAGACGTCATAAATCAGGGTGAGGACTTGTAGTCCGTCACTTGTCGCTCTCACTTCACACCTGCGCGTATCGGCAGATCTGTCATCCCAGGTGATGTGGTTCTCCTCACTAATGTCCTGTCATCCGGTCCCCTTTTCTGCTGACACCGGCAAATTCATTAACGCTGTTGTCGGGTAACGGACCCAATTCAAGAGT
>JASPKP010005676.1:0-7500 GCA_030674155.1 Stramonita haemastoma | reverse complement strand
TTATATATAAAACTCTGAAAAATAATCTTTTGATGGCAGCATTTTAGGCGTTTTTGAGTAAGAACCATGCCTTTGACCTGACCTGACTCGAGTTTCGGCTCCTAGATGAGCCTTCACCAGAAGTCCGGAGGTGATTGAAGCTTCACCCACTGTGGTACACACACACACACACACACACACACACACACACACACACACACACACACACACACACACACACACACATTATATATAATATATATTATAATTATAATATATATATATATATATATATATATATATATATATATAAGAGAGAGAGAGAGAGAGAGAGAGAGAGGAGAGAGAGAGAGAGAGAGAGAGAGAGAGAGAGAGAGAGAGAATTTTTGCATGAATTATTATTGTATCAAACTTTAGTTTGTTGCTACGTTATTTTCATGCCCAGCTAATACTATTTTTGTTCGTTTAAGCAGAATGGAGTCCATACCTTTGCTTGATTTGTATCTTTTATGTATGCTTAATTTACATCTCTTTCACTAGAATTAGGGAAAAAGTGCATACATGTTTGCATAAAAATAGTGACATAAATAAAACTACTTCTCAACAACCAAAAACGCTTAAAAATACATCGGTAGCAATAAAACTTTTCCATGGCACACACCCTATTTTAAATATTCGTTTCTTCAGTTTGACACGACTCCCATCTTTACACGCACACACTAAAAACGCAAACCCAGGCAGTAAAACCTTCTCAGCTTCAACAGAAAACAATAACCGTATAGAATCTGCTTGACAGGCACCCATTTCTTCCCCATCTGTCTCTCCGCGATCTGTTCAAATTATCTCCTGTCATTCCAGGTTTTTTCCCCCCTCTCCTTCCTTTTTCTGCGTTCCCAATCAGGCCAGTGCTGCAGTGCCCTGGTTGCACTGTGAGTCCATTTGCAGTTATGACAGCTGGCAGTGGGGGGAGGGGGAGGCTGACAACATCAGTTGCAGGATGATCTGTCAGTCCTTCCTCTGATGGCATTTGTCACAGGAGGGAGTTATCCTGACGCCATCAGTTGGCAGTCTCTCTGACAGACGTTTTCATCTCTGGCATCGGCCGCCATTTGCACAACGGTTTGCTGCGCCAGTTCCGGCACCTCATTATACCTTGTCGAACGGGAACGTACGCAGACGAACTGAGCCACATTTTCTGAGTGGAACAGGCGTTTTCCATTATTTTTTTTCTCTCTCGTCAATTCTCCTACTACCTCCTTTTCCATTATTTTTGTCCTCACCATTCTCTTCTCTTTCTCTCTCTCCCACGACCTAGGATTTTTGTTTTGTGCGCACAGAAGTCTCTCGAGATGAAAGAAATCGGCGCATGCGCAGAGCCGTTCTTGACGACGTCACTCCATCAGTGTGAGGGGTTGGGGAGTGCAGGACTGTCGGGTGTCATTTCAGTGTGGAGCTTGTCTGACTCTGTGCCCACCCCACTCCCTCACTGTCTTGACACTTACCTCCACTTGCGCTTGCTGTGTCACGACGATTCATTAACAGGCTCTGTTTCCTCTGTCTGCGTGTCTCTGTCTTTTTCTCTGTCTCTGTCCGTCTCTGTCTCTCACGTACAGGCATTCACGTGGTTTAAAACAGTTGTTTATTCGGAAAAGAACGTACAGTAAAAAAACATCTATAAGGAGCAATAACAACTAGCTTACATGTGGCTCCCTCTCCGCCCCACCGCCCTCACATGCACATACAGAGAAAGAGAGAAAGAGAGAAAGAGAGAGAGAGAGAGAGAGAGAGAGAGAGAGAGAGAGAGAGAGAGAGAGAGAGAGAGAGAGAGAGAGAGAGCCTTAACCTTGTTTGTTATTCTGCCTGACATAATTTTTCGATGATTTCGGTGATACAAAGTCTCACTAAATGCATTCTCTCAAGATGTTTTAGTTCTCATAGTTGCGATGAGTTGCTCTTACTGTTCCTGTTTATCACTTAGCAGCAGCTGCGGTTGCTGCTTTTGCTGATGATGATGTAAGAAAAATGGCAGCAGCAGCAGCAGCATCTAATCAATGATCAAAACTGCAACGTACAATTTTTTTGAAACTTGAAACTTTAGACTTCTGGCTTTACATAAAGTGAATATACCCTGGGAATCGATTTTTATATGGAAATATTCAGAAAACGATTGCACATTCCGTTTAGTATTTAAACCGTTTTGTCCCAGTGTTAATTTGAACTGTATTTGATTCCTTCATTTTAGCAGTTGCCTCTGTAGAGGTGTCAGGACTGGATTGTTTGAGTTTGAGGTCCGTCTTAGATCTTCTTTTGCTCCTTTGTTTCAAAACCATTTACAAGCTTGTGATATCTATTCTAAATATCATGATGTTATGCTTAATAACTATTTCTCTGGGCCAATAAAAAAAACAACTTTTTATGGTCACGAAAGAAATTGTATAAAAGGGAATTGGACATTGCTGTACAATGTTTGTATTTGTCTCAGATACATTGTGTAATAGATTTTGGGCGGTTGTGATTTGCTGTTTGTTGTTTTGTTGTTGTTGTTGTTGTGTTTGTTGTTATTGTAATTGTTTTTATTTTATAAAGAAAGACCTCAACGTAGAATAGTATCACTGCCGGGACCCCCCCTTTTTTTCCTTGTGGGGAAGGGATCAGTTCTTGTGATAGAGTATTCTATGTGGAGTGGTGTCCTGGCCATCGCTATACCGGAATAAACACCCTTTTTTAACACTTACACAAAAACACAGTGTGGGGCTGCCTCATAATAGCGGATTCACAACAGCCTGACTTTTGCTATCTCTCTGGAAAATAACCTTACTCTGACAGTACAACAAAACATGCCTAGCTAGATGGAACTACGAGTGGGGTTGTAAGAAAGAGATAAAAGACCTGGAAGGAACAGGAGTTCGCACTGGCACAACACAAATATAAAAAAAAAAATTGACATGAAAAAAACCCAAACCACAGTCATTTTGTTCTCACTTTCCAGGGGGATGATGACTTCATTTAGGCAAAAACGTACGAGGACCCACGTAACTTTAGCAGCAGTAATCGTGTGCTAAGTGGAACCACTAGACGAACTTAGCGACCTGGCTGACATTTAGGGATATGGGACAACTGCTGGCGGGATAATAACAACAAGTATTTTGGGGCTAACGTGACTGTGTTCTCATCGTGGTTAGACATCCTGGGTGGGTGTCCCTCCATCTTGTTTTAATAGCTAGCACTACTGACAAACAAATCTCTGTAGGGGTGTTGGGTGCTTTTTGTTTGTTTGTTTTTTGCTGTTGTTTTTTGCTGTTATTTATTCTAGGCATCATGATGTTGTGGTTAATAACTATTTCTCTGGGCCAATAAAAACAACTTTTTAAGGTCAGGAAAGAAATTGTATAATAGTGAACTGGACATTGTTTCATAATGTTTGTATTCGTCACAGATACAATGTGTGATAGATTTTGGGAGGTTGTGATTTGCTGTTTGTTGTTTTTGTTGTTTGTAGTATTGTTTTGTGTTTGTTGTTTTGTTTTGGGTTTTATTTTGTAAATAAAGACCTCTACGTGGAAATTTATTACTACCAGCACCCCCTTTTTTCTTTTCTATTTTCTTTTTGGGAGGGGAGTGTTCTTGTGATAGAGTGTAATATGTGGAGTGGTATCCTGGCCATGTTATACCAGAATAAACACCATCAAACACACAAAAACACAGTGCATGGCTGCTTCTTGATAGTGCCTTCAGAACAACCTGACTTTTGCTATCTCTCTGAAAAATAACCTTACTCTGACAGTACAACAAAACGAGCCTAGATAGAACTACCAGTGGTTGTAAGAAAGAGATAAAAGACCTGGAAGGAACAAGAGTAGCACTGGCACAACACACACACACACACAAAAATAGACATGAAAAAACAAACCCACAGTCATTTTGTTCTCACTTTCCAGGGGGATGATGACTTCATTTAGGCAAAAACGTACGAGGACTCACGTAACTTAAGCAGCCGTAATCGTGTGCTAAGTGGAACCACTAGACGAACTCAGCGACCTGGCTGACATTTAGGGATATGGGACAACTGCTGGCTGGCGGGATAATAATAACAAGTATTTTGGGGCTAACGTGACTGTGTTCTCATCGTGGTTTGACATCCTGGGTGGGTGTCCCTCCGTCTTGTTTTAATAGCTAGCACTACTACTGACAAACAAATCTCTGTAGGGGTGTTGGGTGCTTTTTTTGTTGTTGTTTTTTTGCTGTTGTCCTTATTCATGTAGATCTAGTGTTAAAAAGGAAGGGTGGAAGGTATATGTACTCACGCAAGCACGTTTGCACACACATTCACACATACACACACGCACAAAATATCTTCTGCACACGTAAAACCCGCTCTGCTTTTCGGAAGAGTAGGCCATCGTAAGCCAGTGGGAACAGATGACAGCAGTGACAAAACTGCATACACACGGGGACTGGATGTAAAAAAGCACATGTATGCTTATTCCATTGTTCTCGAAATAAAAGAATAGGTGAATAAATAAAAAAAATACACATTTGCATGCATGCACACACACATACATACACACACATGCACGCACGCACACGCCCGGACGCACGCACGCATGCACGCATGCACGCATGCACGCATGCACACACACAATTGTATTCTGGGTGTCATTCGATCTTGTGTGAATAATGCTGACAAACACATCTCCTAAGGTTTTTTCCCCTTACCCTCATAGAAATAGAATGCTTAAAAAAAGAAGGGTGAAAACGAAGGAAGGAACACACACACACACACACACACACACACACACACACACACACACACACACACACACACACACACACATACACACACACACGCACGCGCGCGCGCGAGCGCACGCGCGCACACACACACAATACACACACACTTACACACACACAATACACACACACTTACACACACATATACACACACACGTGCGCTCCCGCACGCACGCACCCGCACACACACACACACACGCACACACACATACACACACACACGCACGCACGCGCGCGCGCACGCACGCGCATACACACGCATACGCACACACACACTGAGTCACACATTTTAAGTAATACTCCATCTTGCACTGACAAACAAATTTCGGTGTAGAGTTTTCTTCTCCTATTCTTGATAGAAAGAAATGGCTGAAAAAGGAGAAACTTTAAAAAAGGGAAGAAAAGAAAAGGGGCTGAAATGAACGAAACAATCGCACACACACACACACACACACACACACACACACACACACACACACACACACAACCACACACACACACACACACACACACACACACACACACACACACAGAGGATCGGTGGTGTAGGTGGTAACGCGCCTTGCCAAGAAAGCAAAAAGTTCGGGTCGGAGTGTGCGGTGGTTCGTACCCCGCTTGGGCCCAAAACTTTTTCCCCACCCATTAGACCCTGAGTGGTAGTCTGGGCACTAGTCTTTCGGATGAGACGATAAACCGAGGTCCCGTGTGTTACACATCACTATTTAGCGCACGTAAAAGAACCCATGGCAACAAGGGGGTAGACCCTGGCAAAATTCAGCAGAAAAAAGTCACTCTGATAGGGAAACAAATACAGTTGCATGCAGGACGCAGAGAAATCTGCTGTGACATAAAGTGGTACAAAATACACACACACGCACGCACGCACGCACGCACGCACGCACGCACGTACACACACACACACACACACACACACACACACACACACACACACACACACACACACACACACACACACACACACAGAGTTAGTTGATGAAACGAGAGCCTGAAGAATACTGACAAGATGAAATGAGCGAGCAAGAGGCAGAGGGTGCAGGGGTGCACGTGCACTGTAGTCTATCAAGTGCATGATGTGCAGCACCGCTGTCAGTTGCAGTATAGGCCCTATAATAGCCTGTGGCTATACTCACTGATCTTATCGACACCGGCCCTGTCCGTTAACACAGAGAAGAGAGAGAGAGAGAGAGAAAGAGAGAGAGAGAGAGAGAGAGAGAGAGAGAGAGAGAGAGAGAGAGAGAGAGAGAGCATTATATTCCAAATGTGAAATAAAAGCGAAGGAATGGACAACAGCATATGCCTCTAAAATTTCTTGTCAATGGAGTGAATTCGTTTCTAACCCCAATTTTCGAGAGAAGAAATTTGATATGCTTGTTGTTCCTTTCTTTGTAATGCAAACGATCTTAATCTCTCCCCCCCTTCTCTCCTCCATCCTATCTCTTTCTCTTTGCCCTCCACCCTCCATGTGTTGTGTGTGTGGAGTGTGGGTGTGGGTGGATGGTGGGGTTAACAAAGCATGATACTAGAAAAACCTTAACCCCCCAAAAAAATCACTCCAAAAACAATACACACACACAACGGAAAGTGAGACAAAATAGAAACAATTTTTGTTTAGTACACTTTAAAGAAATTTCCTTTTTTTGTTGCAAAACAATTACACTCTTCAAATACAAAGGGATTTATTTCCCTCGTGGTGATGCTGAGGGTCTGTCAGTATGAATAGCATCCCTCTTTTCTACCCCTCTCTTTGTGTCTGCCTTGTTCCTTTTCCTCCTGTCACCTCCTTCTTGACTATTTTTCTGCCTTCGTGGTCCATTTTCTCACCTTTTTTTCCTCCAGAAAGACATAAAGGTACTTTTTTCCCATGCTGAAATCGGATGTGCCGGGCCTGACCTGTCAAGCGCTTTACGGCAGCGCAACACATTTTCGATCAAATGACAGATAACAATAGTTGCTGTCTGAACAAAAGTAAAGGTGTCCCATAATCTATGTGGTCGTAGGGGAACGAGGAATCAGAGTCTTAAGCTTCTCCAGGGGCCAGCATATTGAGGGCAGCGCCCATCTCTTCTCCCTCGCTGCTTTACCTTCCCTGACCCTAAAGAGGGCAGTACCCATTTACAGCTGGGTGAACAGTGCGATTGTACTGAAGCCAAGTCGAGCAAACGGTCACCCATCCACTTGGCAACCGCGCTCAGTGCTGCTTAACCTTATCTTTGGGGAAAGCGAGTGCTCTGACGACTGAGCTATCCCGTCCCTGAAGAAGACTATAAAGGTATCTATCTATCTATCTATCTATCTATCTATCTATCTATCTATCTATCTATCTATCTATCTATCTATCTATCTATCTATCTATCTATCTATCTATCTATCTATCCCTTAGTCTGGCAACCGTGGGGGCATCCATGAAGACTTGACAACCAGTCCCCCTCCATTCCTGTCTCTGTTCTGCTTTTCTCAGGGTTTTGTTGAGTTCTAGGCCTGTCCATTCACTGACGTTTGACCTCCCATCTCTTCTTTGGTCTGTCTCTTTTTCTTCCTCCTCCACGGAGGATCATTATCACGCTTGGCAAAACGCTCCCAGAGCATTTGGCCTTAAGGGAAGAAACACTTTCTGGTCAAAAACCGATTAACGAGATCTTCACGCCTATCACTCGTTAACGGTCCCAAGGCTCCTTAACCTCCCCACGCAACAGACAAACATCCATACCC
>JASPKP010005675.1:12500-15474 GCA_030674155.1 Stramonita haemastoma | reverse complement strand
ATGTCTGATTTCTGTTGAACTTAAGTTTTTAATGTTAGTCTGTATGTTTTTCTTTTGTGTGAAAGGTGGTACTTCTTTGTATATTGCAGCAGAGAGAAAATGCTTTTTTCCTGTTTTTAATTTGACGATAACGACTGTGGTGAAATAGGTTAGTTGAAGGTTGATGTCTGTTTCTGACAGTTCGATTGTGAGGTTTTTTTAAAACTGTATTCCAGTGGATACATTAACTGTGTTGATGATGATTTGTTTCGGGCATTTTAGTTAAATGGGGTATCTTTCTTTCTTCAATTTTTATATGATTTAATTATCTCATCCTACCCCCCCCCCCCCCCCCCCCCCCCCCCCCCCCCAACCTATTGTGAAATAGCCTATTGCAATCAAAAAATGTAAAATTGCCTGTTGCAATTAACTGTTGTGAGATTGATTATTGCAATTACAGATTATAAACTTGTTAGTGCAATTAAATAAAGTAATATTGTAAATTGCCTATATCAAATTAGAAAATCTGAAATATCTTCTTTACACATCGTGAAAAGTAATAAAAATAATAATAATAATAATAATAATAAAAATGATGATGATGATGAGATGATGATGATGATAATGTATGTAATTTAGATAGTGTTGAATCTTGTAAAGCAACAAATCAAAGTGCTTTCATTACAATTTTTCATTTAAATGCATGCAATCACCCATAAATAAGATGAACAGGTATCAAATTTACATGCACGCACCACACAACACACACACACACACCACACACACACACACACACACACACACACACACACATACACACCCCAACACACACACCACACACACACACACACACACACACACACACACACACACACACACACACCACATACACACAGAGCATGCTCAGACAGGGTGAGGGTGGCTGTTGAAGAGTATGGACAGATTAGGAGGGGGTAGATCTTAGGTGGAAAATAAAGAAATTTGTTTTGAGGCGGGTTTTGTACATTGGGAAATATGATCTGAAAGCGTTTTTGATTTTTTTTTTTTTTAAAGGGTTTCAGAAAAAAATATAAAATTCCTGTATCATTATTGTTTTTTTCTTTAAAAGGCTAACAGATTTTCAACAATAAAGGTTTTAAAAAATGTTTGTTGAGCCCCTTTCATATTCTAGCGGACGCAGAAAAAGAAACAAAAATTTTTAAAAAATTAGATTTAAGAGGGTGGCGGGGGGAAAACCCCCTAAACCCAAGAGTGCGGGACAACAACACAACACTTTTCTAAAGAAAGTTTGTATAGCCCAAACAGCGGCTTTCCCCCAAAACAAAAACATCCTGTAGGGAAAGGTTTTGTATAAAAGTCTGTGACCTTTTGGGAAAAAAAATCCCCAGCCGTTGTTATGTGAACTTATTGACCAGTTGTTTTTGTGAACATTTTTGAAAACATTCAGTTTTGTGTTGTGTATTGTGTTTTGTTGTGCCAGAGGGCCCAGAGGCATGTAGACATTATGAAAAACATTCATTTATGTGTTTGTGTCCCCCGGGACGGCCAGGGGCCCATGTAGAAAATTATGCAAAATTCAATTATGTGTTGTGTATTGTTTTGTGTGTGCACAGACGGCCGGGCATTTTTGAATTATGCAAACAGTCGTCTTGTTTTGTGGTGTGCACAGACGGCCAGGGCATGTAGACATTATGCAAACAGTCAGCCATGTGTTGTTTTTTTGGGGAAAGGGACGGCCAGAGGCATGTAAAACTTTATGCAAACAGTCAGTCATGTTTTTGTGGGGTTGCACAAAACGGCCAGGGGCCCTGTAGACATTATGCAAACAGTCAGTCATGTGTTTTTTGTTGGGGGCACAGAGGGCCCCGAGGCATGTAGACTTTATGAAAACAGTCAGTATGTGTTGGTGTGCACAGACGGCCGGGCATGTAGACATTATGCAAACGTCAGTCATGTGTTGTGTGTGCACAGCCCGGGCCCCGAGGCATGTAGTGGCAGCACCAGGCACAGGGCAGGCCAGCCAGGCCAGAGGGGGAAAACCGTTTGGGGATTTTCCCTCTTCTCTCCTCCCCCCCCCCCTTTTCCTCCCCTCTCTTCCTTTTCCTTCCCCCTCCCCCCCTCCCCCTTTTCCTCCCCTCTCCTCTTTTTTCTCAAAATCTTCTCTTCTCTTTTTCTTCTTTCTCTCTTCTCTTCTCTTTTCTTCTTCTCTTTCTTTTTCTTCTTCTCTTCTCTTCTTTTCTCTTCTTTCTTCTCTTCTCTTCTCTTTCTTTTTCCCTTTTCCCTTTCTCTTCTTCTCTTCTTTCTCTTCTTTTTCTTTTCTCTTCTCTTCTCTTTTTCTTTCCTTCTTTCTCTTTTCTTCTTTCTTTTCTTTCTTTTCCCTTTTTTCTCTTTTTTCTTTTTTTTCTCTTCTTTCTCTTCTCTTCTCTTCTTCTTTTTCTCTTCTTTTTCCCCTTCCTCTCCTCTCCCCCTCCTCTCCTCTCCTCCCCTCCCCCTCTCCTCTCCCCCCCCCCCCAAAAGGGCCCAAAGGTGAAATGTTTGGATCGGGGTATCATGGAAGGGGGGAAAACTTGAAAAAAAGTTACATAATAAAAAAAGGGGGGGGGGGGGGGGGGGGGGGGGGGGGGGGGGGGGGGGGGGGGCCAAAAAAAAAAGTTATATAAAATTTATTCCCAGATGCCCCTGGAATGGGGGGAAACATAAAAAAAATTTTGTTTAAAAAAAATTTTCATCAATTTTTTGGGGGAGAGGGGGGGAGGTGAAAAAAAACAACAGAATGTAAAATATGCACAAAATTTGAACGGGGGTTTGGGAAAAAAAGGCAAAGCAAAAAAAAAGATGCCCTTTTTGTCACTGAACAACAAAAATTCAAAAAAAACAAAAAATGGCTTAACCCCCCCCTTTTCCCCCCCCCCCCCCCCAACTCTTTTCCATATAAAATTTCCATTTGGAAAAGCGTTCCTTTGAGTTTAAGGCCCTGCCCCCCCCCCCTGAAGTG
>JASPKP010005675.1:0-7500 GCA_030674155.1 Stramonita haemastoma | reverse complement strand
TGTGTGTGGGGTGTTGTGTTGTAAATTGTTTTGTGTTTTGGGGTGTGTGTTGTGTGTGTGTGTGTGGTGGGGTGGGTTTTGTATGTTTTTGTTGTGTGTGTGTTTTTTGGTGTGGTGTTGTGTTTTGGTTTTTTTGGGGTGTTATGTGTGTGTGTGTGTTTTTTTGTGTGTGTGTGTGTGTGTGTTTGGGGTGGTGTTGTGTGTGTGTGGGTTTTTTTGTGTTGGGGTTTTGTGTGTTTTGTTTTGGGGTTTTTGTTGTGTGTTTTAAAGTTTTTGGTGGTGTGTGTGGGGTGTGTGTGTGTGTTGGGGTGTGTGTGTGAAAGTGTGTGTTTAAGTTTGTGTTGGGGGGTGTGTGTGGGGTTTTGTGTGTGTGGGGTTTTTGTGTGTGTGTTTTTGCCCCCCCATTTGTCAGTTGGTTTTTTTTTAGGGTAAAAAATGCAAAATTTTTTCCTCCAAAAAAAAAGGGTTTTTGGGGTTTTTTTTCCCCCCGGGCACAAAAACCCGAAAAGGCCTCAGTTGTCAGAGGGGATTTTCCCCAAAAATCAAAAAAAAGGGGTTTGTCCCTTTAAAAAGGGGCACTTGTGATTTTTAAAAAAAAAAAAAAAAAAAAACGGGCACAATTTTGAAAAATTTAGTGACTTTTTTGTATTAATGTAAAACCCAAAACCGTACAGGTTTAAAAAAATTTTGAAAGGGTTTTTTTTATATTTTCTTGATTTTTTTTGGGTTTTTACGGGGGGTTGGGGGCCATTTTGAAAAGAAAAAAAAAAAATTGCTCTAATTATGTTTTTTTAATTTTTAAAAAACTGCCCCGATAAAAAATCATTTTATTTGATCTCCTTTGGGAAGGGGGCCAAAATCCCCCGGGGCTTGGGTTTTTTTTAAGTACTTTGGATTCTGGGGGTTTTTAAAAAAAGCAAGTTTTTTCCAGAGGATACACCTTTTTTTTTTGGGGGGGGTTTTGGGGGGGGGGGGGGGGGGTGGTGGGTTTGGGGATTAGCATTTTGTATTTTTGAAACGTGATCGTGCCAAGGGGCCATTGTCTTGAAAAAAATCTTCAAAAATGGACTCAAATTTGCTTTTTAATTCTGTCTTGTAAATCTAATGCATATAAGTTTTATTTTTATTTTGAAAATGTGCTACTTTTTGTCCTAATTATTGTCATGATGATGATAACTTTATTGTAAAAACCTTATAAATGATGAGTAAAATTCACTCGCAAAAAAAAGAGAAACACCATGTCCTTTTAAATCAATAAACAAGAATGACTCCGTGTCTTTTTTCTTTGATCAAAATATTGGTGTTAGTTTTAAATACATTACGTCGTAAAAAATAGTGTTTTAAATTTTTTGACTGAAGAGGTGCTCAGTTTTTGTATGGAGCATGTTGGATTTGTATTAGAACGTGTGTTTAAAAGAGGTTTCATGATATTTTTATAAAAACTTCCATCATTAATCAAATTTTGATTATTTTGGATCTGTCGATCTGGTTTTGAATTTTTTCAGAAGTTAATTTTGTTAACTTTGAGGTTGACTTGCACACCCCCTTATGTGCTGCACCCTGGGGGAGTTGGCTTTGGAAACATTTCCAAAGCTGACTTCCTTAGTCCTCTTGCCAGGAGAGTGGGATGTACTGTAGGAAAGGCATCACAAATCAAGTTTCTCCCCTTTTTTTCCCAAAAACAGCAGCTGCCTTCCTTGCTTTTTTGGAGGTCTCCCCAAGCACAATGAACAAACTTACCGCCAAAAAAAGAAAATCTTAGCATGAGTAAAATTTACTTATGCCCAAATCAAGCCTGTCCATAATTTCATTTCTGAAGAGATAACCCCACAGTCGTGTACTATAGTGTACTGTATTTTATCTAATGGTGTTGAGGAAAAATCTCTTTTTTTTTTTCCCCAAACGTAAGCGCTTTTCTGACCAGTACTTTTTCGTACCATTTAACCTGTGTGTGTGGTGTTGTGGGTGTGTGTTTGTGGTGTGTGTGTGGGGTGTGGTTTGTGTATGTGTGTGTGTGTGTGTGTTGTGGGGTGTGTGTGTTGTGTGTGTGTGTGTGGTTTTTTGTGAGGGTGGAGAGAGAGAGAGAGAGAGAGAGGAAGAGAGAGAGAGAGAGGAGAGAGAGAGAGAGGAGAGGTTTCCTTTGTGAGATAATATATTTTTTAAATAGTTTGCTTTCTGTGTTTTTCCCTTTCCCCCTAACTTTGTACAAAGAAAAACAATAGATTTTGTTGCATTTTTTCTCTTTGTTTTTTTTTTTTTTTTAACAGGACACTTGCTATGAAAAGTTGTCTTTGAAAGATTTGTCTTTTTTCAAAAAATACACCTTGCAATTTGGGGGTTTGACTTTTTAAATACATTTTTTTTACATGTACTATTTTTTGTTGCAGTATAATTACGATTTTGTTTAATTTTGAAGTTGTGCACTGTTTTTTTTTAAGAAAGAAGTAGAAAGTTTTTATAAATTTTTTTTTTAAATTTTTTGGCCCCGCCGTTGTGGTGTAAATGATGAAATGTGAAAAGACACACGGGGATGAGGTTTTTTTGTTCATCTCCCCGACTAAACCAAGTTGTTGTTTTTGAAATGAAATTTTTGAATTAACCCTGCATAGGACTTTTTTTGGAAGCCTTTTCAACAAACCCCGCATTTACTTCCGGCATATTTTCAATTTTTTCCATTCCCAAATGAAATTTGGGAAATCAATTTTAAATTTTAACTATTTTTGCTTTATTTTCTTTTTTGCGTGCGTTTTGAAAGTTTTTTAGTTTTGTATGGGTGTGGACCATTAATTTCCCAAAGGCGTAAAGTTTTAAAAGGATCTGTGTCTTAACTTAAGACGTGGGTTTTTATTCCCCCTCTTTACACGGTCCCCCCGAAAGAGAAAAACAAAAGATATGAAAAGACCCGCAACATTTAGGGGTTGGACCTATTTTTGGGGTGACTGAGTTTTGGAACCATTATTCTACCCCCGAATGTCAGATCTTTCAGAATTTTTGGCAACTCTCTTTTTGGGTTTAATTTCAAATGGTGTTGGGTCAGAAATTTTTTTTTGGGTTTTTGTGTAAAGGATCCCACCCTTAGAACACTGGACGATGGGGGAAGGGACGTCCTCTCTGAATTGATTTTCGTCTCTCGAAGCTCTTGTAATCACAGATAGTGATTGTTTTGGGAAAAAAAAATACTATAATATGTAAAATTTTGTTGTTTATGAAATAGTAAAGAATCGATTTTCAAGTTGTGTCAAGGAGAAATTTTGTGAAAAACCCAAAGCCCAAATTTTTTGTGTAAAAATTCTGAGAAAATTTAATGCCATTCTTTGGAGAGCTCCTAACATCATTTTTTGGGGCAAGTCTGGCCATTTTTTCGTGAGCTTTTGCCTTTTTTCAAGTTTTATATATTTTTATATCTTTTAAATGATGAATTTCAATTGGCCTAAAGAGCATATGTGACCCTCCATCACAAATGAATCACATTGCCCCTGGAGTCACGGGTGTTGGTGGTCAGAGTGATGCGCTTGTGATTTGACCCAGTCTTGAATTTTTGTTTCAAGGGGTTTTTTCCTGGAGCTAACATCAGTCCCGACCCACTACCCCTAAAGTGCTTTGGATGAGACTATAAACTGGATCCCATTTCAAACGAACAGGCATCTTGGGGACTGGACAAAAAAAAAGCCAGGTGCTTACTCCACTACCCTCAAATAAAAAAATTTTTTTCAAAAGGGAAAATTTTTAGATTTGACATGTTATCAGTCTGCTTTTTAAAAAAATATCCAGTTAAAAAAGAAAATAAACAAAAAACAAGCGATTGAAAAAATTTGGGCAAAAATGTACCAAACAAAAAATTATTCAGATTGAAAAGCTAACTTGGGAAGTGACAAAATGAGAAACGGACAAAATTTTTTTCTAACAGGTGAGAGGATGAAGAGTTTGGGTTTTTTTCAAACAAGAGGAAAAAGAATACACTGATACTTCAGCACGAAAGAAGAATGGCTATCATTTTTATCAAACCCAAATTTAAATCGACAACCCGACCCCCACCTGACCCAAATTGGCTCCCAGCGGAAAAAATGAGTCAGGTGCAAAGTGCTCATTTCACCAGGAGTGCACATTCCCCCCCCCCCCCCCCCCCCCAAAAAAAATTTCAAAACTACATTTTGAGAAAAGGAGGAGAGTGTTGATTTCCTTTTTTTTTTTTTGTTGAAAAGCAGATGACGTTTACGTATCACGGAATGTATTGGCTGCCAAGGGGCTGGGGGGCCTTTTATGTTTGGGCTATGACATTTTATTAAAACACCACAAGATTCCCTGTGTGGGGGATGAGAAGGAGCTTGAGCATGTGAACAAATGTGGGGCACTTGATTTTTGTCCCCAAAAAAGAAAAAAAGAGTAGAGAATTTCATCTCACCCTTTTGTTGCCCTCTATTTTTTGTGCGTTGGGTTTTTAATTTTGGGGACACTTTTTGCTTGTACAGGTTCTTTTGCCCATGTTCCTTTGTGGGTGTGTGTGTGTGTGTGTGGTGTGTGTGTGTGTGTGTGTGTGTGTGTTTTGTGTGGGGTGTTGTGAGTGGTGTGTGTGGTGTGTTGTGTTTCAGCTTTCTTCAAAATTTTAAGTCTCTTCAACATAGTGATATTAGACGAGAAACAAAAGTAGAATAAAATTAATTGGTCACTTGTGTGCGTGGTGTGTATGTGCGTTTTGTGGGGGAGTATGTATGTCAGTGCACAGCCGCATGGGAATTGCAAGTATGTGTGGCGGCATGGGCAAAAACTGTTGTGTTGTGGGGTGTGTGTGTTGGGTGTGGTGGGTGTGGGTGGTTTGGGGTGGGTGTGTGTGTGTGAATGCTGAACTGTGGCAGGTGGTTGGGTTTGGTAACTAAGGGGGGTGTGTAGGTATTTATCCCTTGAGGATGAGAGAATTAAAATAAAATGAATAAAAAAAAAAAACCCACCCACATTTTTCTATCCCCCTTTTCAATCTTAAACCCAAATTCAGACCCTATAAATTATTTCTAAGGGAAAAAAGGGGCGGGGGGGGGGGGGGGAAATTCCTGAAAAATTAAAAAACCCAACAAGAAAAAATTTTCAAAAATTCGCCAACGGGCTTTTAATAAAATTTTTTAAATATTTTAAGCATAATCCATTTTTCATCCAAAAACTTTTTCATATGCATTAAGAAAACTTATCTATGAAGACTATGAAAAATAAGGTTGAAGTTTTTTACAGTGAAAAATTAATGTCAAATGATAAAACAGAGCCATATACTCTTATTTCTTTACAAAATTTAGTTCTAAAAGCGTCCAATCGAAAAATTTTTAAGGCTTCTTAACATCGTTTAAAAAATGGCGACTCTGTCAATCTCAACACTCTGCCTTGAAGAAAATTCTTTCGAAATTATAAAAAATGGTTTCCCAAAAAAGCTTTTTCCAGTAAAAGGTTGCCCTCCTGAAGATAAGGGAAGTTTTAGGGTGTTGTATCTTAGCATAATGTCCATTGAGCAGCTTTTGCAGAGCTGTCGCCCTTCTTTTCCATGAATTTCCACAAGTGATGGAATCCAGCAAAAGGGCAATGGAGTACCTCGTAAAGACGAAAAATGTACAAGATGAGAAATTTCAATGATTAATTCTCCTTTACTTTTGTGCTAAAAGTTTTAAGTGCTTGCAAAACAGATTTAGAATAAATGCAAAACAACACCTTATTAATTCATTGGTAAATCTAATAAAAAATTTAAAGCCCTTAAACAGCAATAAATTCTGCGTAAATAAGAATAACTTTTGCCTATATGTGGATTTTTCTTCTTCAATGTTGGAATACAAAAAACAGATCCAGCCTGCCACTTTCAATACAGAACCGTCAGTAAAAACTTTAAGATATCATTTAGTTTTTGGGCAAATGAGCCACTATACAGCTACAACAGGGCTTTCTTCTTTTCTATAATTTTTGTAAACAATATCAACTCGCTCTGTTTATTCCCCCTTTGGAATGGTAGAAAAAGCTGGTCGGGAGCCATTCGACGTTTTATTCCTGAAATAGAAAAGATCAGAAGTGTAAAGAGCTGATTGTTGTCAGTGATTTATGGATTTGGCTCCTTGGAAAATGCTTTAATTTTAAGTAAGTTCTTTTAAAAATTAGAATTCGGGATAGTAGAACCCCTTAAAATGTACTTTGCTGAAGTAGGTGAATTTTCTTTCAAAAGGTGATCCCATTTGCATACATTCTTAAAGTTGATGTATGTCAGGAAAGCCCAATTTCCAATTTGAAGACTTGCTATCTACACTCTGCATTTTTCTCAAAAATATTAGGAGCAGAGAAAAAAATTTCCGTGCATAAGTTAACTTCGAAAAGAACAAGATGTTTTCTAAAAAGAATAAAGATGAAATATCTTGGCCCCCTTTTTGTTTGCTAACAATTTTTAGGACATTAGACTTTTTTGGCTTTTTGTAGGCTGCTCTATGTGGTTATTCCATGTTTGTTTTGAAATGAGAAAAACCCCTAAAAATTTTGCAGTTTGTCTGTTTTAATACAGAATCCCATTTTTAAGGAAGGAAATACCTGTGGTTCTTGCCTGTATTAAAAATTCATTGTGATTTTTTCGGGGTAGCATTAAAAGTTTTTTTCTAATGTATTATTTTACTTAATTGTTTATAAGCCTTTTTTAAAAAAGTTAAAAGATTAATTGGGGTGCTTTTCTTGGGAAAACCCTTTCATCCAACGCATAAGTCACTGAAAACGAACCAGTTCAAAAATTGCTGGACACTGCATTGGGAAGATCGTAGTTAAAATATTGAAAAGCATTGGTGCCACTACTGCCTTGCGGGGCCCCAATCTTTTAAACCCTTGGACTTTTTTTAAGGTTTTTCCCTTTTTTTTTGAAAGTCTATTTCTCAAAAACGTTTTTTAAAAAAAAAAAATCAGCACCGACAGACCCATCATTTTTAAGCTTATGCAGTAATGTAAGTGCCCTACTTTTTCAAGTTTCCTGTACAAAGAAAGTGCCCCAAATAATTTTTTCGTCTGGCAAAATTTATGCTTTATTGAGAGTAAGTTTAAAAAGATGACTATTTGATCTATTTTCCTAAAAACCCCCTTGGCATAAGGAAAAAATTTTTTTCTCACTTTTAAGAGCAAGTTATTCCCAATATTATTTTTTCCCTTTAATTTCCCCACTTTAAGGTCAGTGAATAGGTCATAACTCTTAAAATCGGATCTTGTTTACCTTTTTAGAATAGGTACAATACAGATTTCTTCCTTAATTTGGGTGATGTCCCTTCTGACCAAATTTTTGGAAAAATTTATGAAGAAATATTGTACAATTTTTTAGGGAAGTGTTTATCATTTCTTAGAAATAGCATCAAACCCATGAAGATCTCTTGGGGGCTAAGGGAAGAAATGGCATCCTTTAATTCTTGGAAAGTAATGGGGGCATTTGTATAATGGTCTTTATCTTCTTTTATTTTTTGTTTTGGTGTTTGGGGGTGTGGTTTTTGTTTGAGTGGTTGTTTGGGT
>JASPKP010005674.1:10000-15475 GCA_030674155.1 Stramonita haemastoma | reverse complement strand
TTTTTGGGGGTGTTTTTTTGGGTTTTGGGGGGGGGGTGGTTTGTTTGGGTTTTTTTGGGTTGGGGGTTGGGGTTTGTTGGGTTTTTTTTCTTGTTGTGTTGTTGTGTTGTGGTGGTTGTTTTTTTTTTGGGTTTGGTGTTGTTTTTTTGTGGGTTTGGGGTTTTGGGGTTGGGTGGTTTGTGTGTGTGTGTGTGTTGTGGTTGGGGAAGGAGTTGGTGTTTTTAAAATATTTTTTATAAAATATTATTAAAATATTTTATATTTATTTATTATATATTTTTTTTAATTAAAAAAAAAAAAGAAAATTTTTATATTTTATATATTTATTTTCTATTTATTTTTAAAAAAAAAAAAAAAAAAAAAAAATTAAAAAAAAAAAAATATATATAATAATATATATATAAATATATATATATATATATTATTTTTTTTTATTTTATATAGATGATAGTTATTGATATTATATTTTTTTATTTAAAAGTGGGTGATTCCGAAAAGTCCCCTTTGGCATATACAAAACCACATAGAAAAAAAAACAGGCATTACGAATCCAGCAAACCATTGGCCCTACGAAAACCTTCTAACAATCATAAAAAAAGGTTTAAATTTAAAATTTTAAAGGTAATAGCACCCAGACACTTTTTAAAAAATAACTTGCAAAAAAAAAAAAACTGCAAGGCACTGTCAAAGGGGGATGAAAAAAAGAGGCAAAAGGGAAGAGAGGTGGGAGGATAACTCAGCAATGGACAGGCCTAGAACTAAAAACCGGGAAAAAAAAGGGTAAAACAGAAAAAGAGGAAGGGGGAAAAGGGGGGTTTGTAAGTTTCAGGGTTGCCTCCAAGGTTTTTTCATACCCCCAAATATTTTTAAATGAAGTTTTGATGGGTTTTATTTTTCTGTTGTTATTGCCAAAGAATGCGCCCCTTGAGCGAAATTTCCTTGCAAAAAACGAAAATACAATGTTATTGTTTTTGTCCGTTGTTTTTTAAAATCAGCACAAAACCTAGATTTCATTTGGGGCCCCAAAAGCATTAGGCGGGGTTTTTGCGTGGAATTTGTCCCCTTGTATCTGTTTTTGTGGGGGAATTGTCCCTTTTGTACCCGTTTCGTAGCAAGCCCCCCCCCCCCCCCCCCCCCCAGTCCTAACAATTTCTGTCAATTTTGTTTTCCCCTTTGAAAAAGCCATTTGTATTTGCTGATGTGTTTGAAATATTCACACCCCTCACACGTTTTGAACCTTATTTATATTATAGAAAAAAATGTATCTTTGTTTTCATCTTTTAAAAAAAAATACTTTGGATACCCAAAGCCTTGACTTTGGGGATTTTTGAGGAATTCATAAAGGTTTTTCCCTTGATCTTTTTTCAAAAAGATAAAGGTCTTGGATGTAAATTCTTTTTCTTAAAATCTAAAAATACAAAAATAGATTGTATTTAAACGGAAGGGAAAATCCCCCACAAAAAACCATAGCCTGCCAGGGTCTAAAATCATAGCACCCATCAGCATATCAGAGTAACTCATAGATGTGACATATCAGTACATATGACTATAAGCTTCAGTCATACATTTATAGTGACAATAATAAGGTCAGTGCCACCTTCAACTCCACACCCTGTGCAGACATGCTACATGCAAACATGATATTGGTTAGTTACAAAAAATAAATTACATTATAAAGATGTTGAAGTAAAACAGTAAAAGATGATGCCTAAAGCAGAGATAAATGCACAACTACACAAGTCGTAATGTAAACAACTATTAAAAGTTCTATGAATTATATTTTTACATGTTGTTTTTAACTGATCTTTGCTTCTGATGTTTCAATTGTTTTAGAAATTATTCCACAATCACTGCCTAAATACAAGAAGCCGATTTCTACAGATTATTTCTTGGTCTTGGAAATTTTTAGCAAGTAGTTGTGTCTATCCTTGTACATTTTGAAATTTTGATTATCTTGGATGTGAATTAACTGTTAAAAGTAAATAGGCTTCTATCTGCGTTTAAGAAAATTAGGTGTATTCCTTTGAATTATAAATTGTTTATTTGTATCATGGGTTTTCCAATAATTTTCTAAAATGTAAATCAGATTCAATGTCTTTTATTAATAAGGAGATCTTGGGTTTTTTGGTTTTTTAAATTTCTTTCAGCTTTTTTCTTATAAAGGGAGCATGTTGGTTGTACACTTTAAATAAAATGCATTAAAGGAATATAGTGTGTGTGTGTGTGTATGTGTGTCGCGCGCGTGTGCGCACGTGTGTGTGTGTGTGCGCGTGCGTGCGTGTGTGTGTATGAGTGAGTGTGTGTGTGTGTGTGTGTGTGTTGTGTGTGTGTATGTGCGCACACGCGCACTGGCATGCAGGCTGGTTGACCTCATTTAGATCTATCCGCGTGGCTACAAAAGCAGCACGGATTTATTTTGAAATTCAAATTGAGCGGAAAAAACGAAGTGGCGGGCTCACGCTTCTTTTCAAACAAGGTGTGCCTTGCTGTTTGGCTAAAACACTGACGACAGGAGTTAGGATTGGACCTCATTCTATGAAAAAAAAGTCAGAGGTGTTTGTTTAGTGTCAAAATAGACAAATTATGGGGGAGGGAGACAGAGAGAGACAGAGAGAGACAGAGAGAGAATGAATAATCTGTATTTTTCAAGGGTTACAGAATAAATTTACATAGTTTCATCCGGCCTTTGCCCTGGTGAGGGAATATAGATTTTAAAAAAAGGGTGATAGTAACCCCCTACCCCACACAACCAGCATCATCACCACCACCACCAGTTCAACCTTATTTTAAAGAAAAAAAGATGAGATAATTCAATAAAGTACATAATCTCCAATCGGATACATTGATCATTATTTTTTTACAAGAGAGAGAGGAGAGAGGAGAGAGAGAGAGTAGAGAGGAGAGAGAGAGAGAGAGAGAGAGAGAGAGAGAGAGAGAGAGAGAGAGAGGAGGGGTCTGTCAATATAGACAGCATCACCTCTTTCTGGAAGTTCTGTGCTAGGACTTCCTTTCTTTCTAACTCTCTTTGTGTCTGCCTTGATCCTTTTCATCTCGTCACCCCTTCTTGTCTATTTTCAGCCTTCTTGGTCCATTCTTCTTTTGTACACTCTATTTTAAAAATCGTTGTGTGTTCCAATGTAATTGATTTTGTGTTAACTTTTTAATTAATGATCCTTTCAAGTAAGCTGAATAACTATGTCCATCACGATTATGATATGGTTATTAACGTGAGTTTTATGACCATAGTCATAAGATTGATTTAGGTATTAGTATAGATCTGTCCCAAAATATGTGCCTTACAGACTATACATTCCTCTTGTGTTCCGTTACATGATCTTATGTAAAATTCAAGGCATATATTTCTCTTAAAATGAAGTTTATTGTTGACATAGGTGCAAATCTGTGAATGTGTGTGTGTGTGTGTGTGTGTGTGTTGTGTGTGTGTGGTGTTGTGTGTGTGTGAGTGAGTGTGTGTGTGTGTGTGTGTGTGTGTGTGTGTGTGTGTGTGTGTGTGTGTGTGTTGTGTGTGTGTGTGTGTGTGTGTGTGTGTGTGTGTGTGAATTTTTTCTCCCCTTTTATCAAACTGTTGGGATTTATATAACTTATTTTGTTGATAGATGGTGTTGGATTGATGTTTTGTTTAATTTATTATATTGTCTTGTTTGCTCTTTAATTATTAGGGCTTTTTAAGAACATAAATCAAAATTATCCTTTGATTTATATTTATTATCTTCGTTTTCTAAATGAGTGCTTTTTTAACTACCTTATTATCTTCTTTCTGTCCTTATTTCTTGTCTGTTTTTAATTGTTTGCTACTGGATATGATGTCTTGTTCTTGGTATTTGGATCATTATTATTATTGTTGTTTAGTTAGTTTGTTTTTTTTTAACTTGATCTTATCCCTGATAAGGGGTGGGTAAAGGTAAAAAAGCACACGAGTACTTATTCATTATCCTCGAAATAAAAGAATTTGCCTTGCCTTGCCTTATGCCTTTTTCACAGAAAGACTTAAAAGAGAAGATTTCTCTACCTAGATGGGAGGAATGTACCGGGCCTGACTTGTCCAGCGCTTCACAGCAGTGCTAGACATGGTTTTTGCTTGTAAGACAGACAACAAAAGCTACTGTCTGAGCATTCAAAGACGAAAAAGTGAAGGGGGAAGGGAGGGGGAGTGGTAAAAGGGGTGTAAATTTGTAAAAGTTTGTGTCTGGCATTTGTGTATGCAAAGTCAAAGTCCAAATTTTATTTCCAGATGGTTCATGGAGTAAGCAAGAAAATTTTTTTTTTCATCAAGCAACCTATCTAGTAAAAAAAAACCAACAACCCAAAAAACCTCAAACCAGAACGAAACAAATCAACCCCCCCAAAAAACAACAACAACAACTCACTTATAAAAAAAACAACAACAAACTAACAAAAATGAAGCAACAAGCAAACAAACAGATTACAATCAAGAAAACCCCACCCAAAAAATATTTAGCTACAACATTGTTACAACACATAAACAACAAAATAAACTGAAAAGGAACTAAAGGAAATAAAATTAGAATAACAATAACAATAACAACAAAAACAAAAATAGTAATAATGGTATTGATGTATGTAGTGTATCTGCATTAATGTATGTTTGTATGTATGTATGTATGTTCCATGTATGAATGAGTTGTGTGTGTTTGCAAGAGAAATGTCTGCCAATGGGCGAGAATATGTGTGTGTGTGTTTGTGGTGTGTGTGTGGTTGGGTGTGTGTGTGTGTGTGTGGTGTGGAGTGTGTGTGTGTGTGTGGTGTGCGTGGTGCGTGCGTGCGTGCGTGTTTGAAGGGCCACATGAACACTAAAAAAATATACACCTATCCTACCAAAAGACAATCGAAAAAGTACGTGATAATAATGATGATGATAATAATATAATAATAATAATAAATAATAATAATAATAATAATAATAATAATAATAATAATGAAATAAAATGATAATAAATAAAATAGAGGCTTATATAGCGTGATTTCTCAAAAGACATGGGCTCATTGTGCTGTACAATCAATCAATTTAAATAGGTTACATAATTATGAACCTGAAAAATTTGACTAGCACAAAAAATGAGGGAAAATGCATGCACATACAATACACAGGATATTACATAGCCAGACAATAAAAGTAAAATAAAAGCAATATCATCAAAAAAATGTGAAGTGCAGTACAATGCACACCACACACACACACACACACACACACACACACACACACACACACACACACACACACACACACACACACTGCAAAAACATACACATACACAAAAACACAACACCGAATAACAAAGAAAACGGCACATTCAAGGATTTATCCTACATGTACTCACATTAACAAAAAAATGAGATGAAGTATAATACAAAATGAAGAACCTTATCATATCCCAAACAGCAAAAGACCAGCACTAGAGTCAGAGATGAGTCAATAACTTACTTACTTACTTA
>JASPKP010005674.1:0-5000 GCA_030674155.1 Stramonita haemastoma | reverse complement strand
GGGGGGGGGGGGGGGGGGGGGGGGGGGGGGGGGGGGGGGGGGGGGGGGGGGGGGGGGGGGGGGGGGGGGGGGGGGGGTCTGCATAGGGTACAATACGTGGTGGTGCCCTGGGCTCTGAAGTGCGGAAAAGTGCGGGCGGCAAGGTCCCGAAAACGGCGTTTGCGTCACAATGCTTCTAGTTCTTTAGCTCTTATTCATGGGAGGGTGGGTATGCATGCGCGCGTGCGCGCGTTCGCTGGTGTTTGTGTGTGCGGTTTTTTGTGTTTGTGCGTGTGGAGGGGAGCCGCAGATTACTGTGGTGCATGGTATCGTATGGAAATCTTTTTGGGATGGTGTTGTAGGGGTGATTTTTGCCTACACTGTACTCTGTTTCTATACGACAAACTTGGCTCTGTACAAGCGGGGGTTGCCATCTTCCGGGCCGTGGTGTCGCCACAATTCCAGCGCCACACACTGGAAAATGGTTGTCCAGTTTGTCTGCATAGGGTACAATACGCTGGTGGTGCCCTGGGCTCTGCAAGTGCGGAAAAGTGCGGGCGGCAAGGTCCCGAAAAACGGCGTTTGCGTCACAATGCTTCTAGTTCTTTAGCTCTTATTCATGGGAGGGTGGGTATGCATGCGCGCGTGCGCGCGTTCGCTGGTGTTTGTGTGTGCGGTTTTTTGTGTTTGTGCGTGTGGAGGGGAGCCCGCAGATTACTGTGGTGCATGGTATCGTATGGAAATCTTTTTGGGATGGTGTTGTAGGGGTGATTTTTGCCTACACTGTACTCTGTTTCTATCGACAAACTTGGCTCTGTACAAGCGGGGTTGCCATCTTCCGGGCCGTGGTGTCGCCACAATTCCAGCGCCACACGTACAATACGTGGTGGTGCCTGGGCTCTGAAGTGCGGAAAAGTGGGGCGGCAAGGTCCCGAAAACGGCGTTTGCGTCACATGCTTCTAGTTCTTTAGCTCTTATTCATGGGGGTGGGTATGCATGCGCGCGTGCGCGCGTTCGTGGTGTTTGTGTGTGCGGTTTTTTTGTGTTTGTGCGTGTGGAGGGGGCCCGCAGATTACTGTGGTGCATGGTATGTATGGAAATCTTTTTGGGATGGTGTTGTAGGGGTGATTTTTGCCTACACTGTACTCTGTTTCTATCGACAAACTTGGCTCTGTACAAGCGGGGTTGCCATCTTCCGGGCGTGGTGTCGCACAATTCCAGCCCCACACCTGGAAATGGTTGTCCGTTTGTCTGCATAGGGTAAATACGTGGTGGTGCCTGGGCTCTGAAGTGGGGAAAAGTGCGGGCGGCAAGGTCCCGAAAACGGCGTTTGCGTCACATGTTCTAGTTCTTTAGCTCTTATTCATGGGAGGGTGGGTATGCATGCGCGCGTGCGCGCGTTCGCTGGTGTTTGTGTGTGCGGTTTTTTGTGTTTGTGCGTGTGGAGGGGGAGCCGCAGATTACTGTGGTGCATGGTATCGTATGGAAATCTTTTTGGGATGGTGTTGTAGGGGTGATTTTTGCCTACACTGTACTCTGTTTCTATACGACAAACTTGGCTCTGTACAAGCGGGGTTGCCATCTTCCGGGCCGTGGTGTCGCCACAATTCCAGCGCCACACACCTGGAAAATGGTTGTCCAGTTTGTCTGCATAGGGTACAATACGCTGGTGGTGCCTGGGCTCTGAAGGCGGAAAAGTGCGGGCGGCAAGGTCCCGAAAACGGCGTTTGCGTCACAATGCTTCTAGTTCTTTAGCTCTTATTCATGGGAGGGGGGTATGCATGCGCGCGTGCGCGCGTTCGCTGGTGTTTGTGTGTGCGGTTTTTTGTGTTTTTTGCGTGTGGAGGGGAGCCGCAGATTACTGTGGTGCATGGTATCGTATGGAAATCTTTTTGGGATGGTGTTGTAGGGTGATTTTTGCCTACACTGTACTCTGTTTCTATACGACAAACTTGGCTCTGTACAAGCGGGGTTGCCATCTTCCGGGCCGTGGTGTCGCCACAATTCCAGCGCCACACACCTGGAAATGGTTGTCCAGTTTGTCTGCATAGGGTACAATACGCTGGTGGTGCCCTGGGCTCTGCAAAGTGCGGAAAAAGTGCGGGCGGCAAGGTCCCGAAAACGGCGTTTGCGTCACAATGCTTCTAGTTCTTTAGCTCTTATTCATGGGAGGGTGGGTATGCATGCGCGCGTGCGCGCGTTCGCTGGTGTTTGTGTGTGCGGTTTTTGTGTTTGTGCGTGTGGAGGGGAGCCGAGATTACTTGGTGTGGTGAAATCTTTGGATGTGTTGTAGGGGTATTTTGCTACATACTCTGTTTCTATACGACAAACTTGGCTCTGTACAGCGGGGTTGCCATCTTCGGGCGTGGTGTCGCCATTCAGCGCCAACACCTGAATGGTTGTCCAGTTTGTTGCATAGGGTACAATCGCTGGTGGTGCCCTGGCTCTGAGTGCGGAAAGTGCGGGCGGCAAGGTCCGAAACGGCGTTGCGTCACAATGCTCTAGTTTTTAGCTCTTATTCATGGGGGGTGGGTTGCATGCGCGGTGCGCGCGTTCGTGGTGTTTGTGTGTGCGGTTTTGTGTTTGTGCGTGTGGGGGGAGCCGCGATTACTGTGGTGCATGGTATCGTATGGAATCTTTTTGGAGTGTTGTAGGGGTGATTTTGCTACCTGTCTCTGTTTCTTCGAAAACTTGGCTCTGTACAGCGGGGTTGCTTTCCGGCGTGGTGTGCCATTCAGCGCACACACTGGAATGGTTGTCAGTTTGTCTGCTAGGGTACAAACGTGGTGGTGCCTGGGCTCTGCAAGGCGGAAAAGTGCGGGGCAAGGTCCGAAACGGCGTTTCGTCACATGCTTCTAGTTCTTTGCTCTTATTCTGGGAGGTGGGTAGCATGCGCGCGTGCGCGCGTTCGTGGTGTTTGTGGTGCGGTTTTTGTGTTGTGGTTGGGGGAGCCGCAGATTATGTGGTGCATGGTATCGTATGAAATCTTTGGGATGGTGTTGTAGGGGTGTTTTTGCTACACTGTACTCTGTTTCTATACGCAAACTTGGCTCGTAAAGCGGGGTTCTCTTCGGGCCGTGTGTCGCCACAATTCAGCGCCACACACTGGAATGGTTGTCAGTTTGTCTGATAGGGTACAATACGTGGTGGTGCCTGGGCTCTGCAAGTGCGAAAAGTGCGGGCGGCAAGGTCCGAAAACGGCGTTTGCGTCACAATGTTCTAGTTCTTAGCTCTTATTCATGGAGGTGGGTATGCATGCGCGCTGGCGCGTTCGTGGTGTTTGTGGTGCGGTTTTTGTGTTTGTGCGTGTGGGGGAGCCGGATATGTGGTCATGTATTTGGAATCTTTGGTGGTTGTAGGGGTGATTTGCTACTGTATTGTTTATGAACTTGGCTGTCAGCGGTTGCATTGGCCGTGTTGCACATCGCGCACCACTGAAATGTTCAGTTGTGCTAGGTACATACGTGGTGCCTGGGCCTGATGCGAAGTGCGCGCAAGGTCGAAGGCTGGTCAAAGCTTTGTTTGCTCTTATTCTGGGAGGGTGGGTATGCTGGCCGTGCGCGCGTTCGATGGTGTTTGTGAGTGCGGTTTTTTGTGTTGTGCGTGGGGTGGGGGAGCCCGCAAATTTACGGTGGTGCATGGTTCGTTATGGAAATCTTTTTGGGATGGTGTTGTAAGGGGCGTGATTTTGGCCTACACTGACTTGTTTGCTATACGAAAAAACTTGGCTCTGTACATGCTGGGTGTTGGGCATCTTCCGGGCCGTGGGTGTCGCTCACAATTCCAGCGCACACACTCGGAAAATGGTTGTCCAGTTTGTCTGCATAGGGTACAATACGCTGGTTGGTGCCCTGGGCTCTGCAAGTGCGGAAAAGTGCTGGGCGGGCAAGGTCCGGGAAAAACGGCGTTTGGTCACCAATTGTTCTGAGTTCTTTAGCTCTTATTCATGGGAGGGTGGGTATGCATGCCGCGCTTGCGCGCGTTCGCTTGGTGTTTGTGTGTTGCGGTTTTTTTTTGTGTTTGTGCGTGTGGAGGGGAGCCCGCAGATTACTGTGGTTGCATGGTTTAGGTATCGTATGGAAATCTTTTCGGCTGGCTGGTAGTTGTAGGGGTGATTTTTGCCTACACTGTACTCTGTTTCTTTACGACAAAACTTGGCTCTGTACAAGCGGGGGTTGCCATCTTCCGGGCCGTGGTGGTCGCCACAATTCCAGCGCCACAACGGGAAAATGTTTGACCAGTTGTCTGGCATAGGTACAATACGCTGGTGGTGCCCTGGGGCTCGGGCAAGTGCGGAAATGGCGGGCGGCAAGGGTCCCGAAAACGGCGTTTGCGTCCACAATGCTTCTTGTTCTTTAGCTCTTATTCATGGGAGGTGGGTATGCTTGCGCGCGGCGCGCGTTTCGCTTGGGTGTTTGTTGTGTGCGGTTTTTTTGTTTGTGCCTGTGGAGGGGATGATAAGGAGGAAAAGGTCTGGAGTAAGGCGGGAGGGGTGAGGAGAGGGGATACGAGCTGAGAAGCAGGGGGAGGGTAGGGGAGGAGAGGTAGGATGTTAGTGAGGGGAAGAGGAGGTAGGATGGAGGGGATTTCTAGAGGGGAGTGGAAGGAGAGGGTGAGAAAGTGGAGTGGGAAGTGGGGGATGTAGGAGAAGAGTGGAAGAGTGAGAGTAGGGGAAAGGGTAACAAGGGAAAGGTGGTGAGAGAAGAGAATGGTTGGAAGGAAGGGGAGAGGGTTGCAGAGAGCAATGTATAGAGGGGAGGACCGTGGAGAGTGAGCGACAGTGTGAAGAAAGGGGCGGATGGAAGTAAGAGAAAAAGGAGAAGTAGAAGAGGGGAGAGATAGAGGGGCTTGAGAGGATTGTAAGAGAGGAGAGGGCGGGAATGGATGGAATGGAGGGAGGGGGCGAGGGAAGGGGAGGTGTGGAGGGGGAGAGGGAAGCTTTGGAGGGGGAGAGGAGAGATGCAGCGGAGAGGGAGGGGGAGGGTATGAAGGGAGGGTGAGGGGAGGGAAAGGGGAAAGGG
>JASPKP010000567.1:30000-41965 GCA_030674155.1 Stramonita haemastoma | reverse complement strand
AGGAAGGGGGAGGGGGAAAAGGGGAGGGGGAGAGGGTGGAGGGGGGGGAGAGAGGGGGAGGGAGAGAGTGGGTGGGGGGTGAAGAGAGGGGGGGGGGAAAGGAGGGAGGAGGGGGATGGAGGGGAGAGAGCAGAGAGAGAGAGAGACTAGAAAAAAAAGAGGTGTGTTGTGTTTCGGAGTGCGTGAGTGGGGGGGGGGCGTGTTGGTGTGTGGTGTGTGGTGTGTGTGTTGGTGTGTTGGTGTGGGTGTGGGGTGGGGGTTTTGGTGTGGTGTGTGTTGGGTGTGTGTCTGACTTGCAGGGGCCCAGATACTGGGCTGTAGTGAAGAGAGAAAAACAAAATTCATCTTTTTTTGGGAATATTCCGTTTTCTTGTACGGTATTTCAATTCGACTTTTTTGACCAAAATGGTATATACGTGAAACCCCAGTTTTAAAATTTAATAGGCACTTTTTAAAGCACAAACCACCAATAAGACAACATAATGACAACCCAAACCCAAAACCCCAACCCCCCCCCCCCCAAACACACAACACCCCAAACACCAGCACACACACACACACACACACACACACACAAAACACACACACAACACCACACACACACCCCCCCGAAAAAACAACACCTCACCCAAACCAAAACTAAAACCAAAAAAATTGAAAGAAAAAAACATTTTTTTAATAAAAACATTCGTATTTTTCAATAGATCAAGTACATATTTTATAAATGACAAAAACGACAATTTCAAAAAAAAAACAACCAAACAAAATATCAAGCTTTCACACCAGAAAATCGTAAAAAATGTTTTTTTAAAAAAACAAAACTACAACAAAAAAAAAAAAAACGGCAACTCCCCCCCCAAAAAAAAGGCCCCCCAAAATCCCGGGATTTGGTTTTGTTTAATTTTGTAAACTTATCACAACGCAAGATTTCCTTTTTTTTTTTTTTTTTAGATAAAAAAGGACCAGATGGTTTGGGAATGCTATTTGATCCGTGAAAAAACCAAGCTTTTTCTTTCCCCTTTTTTGACATAAAACAGATTAAACGACTACTAGAAAAATAAACACAAGAAGAAAATCCCCAAACTTTCATGGGGCAAAACAAAAAGCAAAGCTAAGAAAAGCACTTAAAGGGGGGTTCTAACATAATGGTATAAGCTTTTTTTATTTTTTTTAAAAACTTTTATACGAAAATAATGGGAAAAAGCACTCTTGTTTTTTTTCGTCCGTCCCCATGTGTTTGCATTTTATAATTATATTATGTTCCCCCGGGCCCCAAGCCTACTCTTACGAAAAGCGGAACAATTTAAGTGTGCGCAAAAGTTCTGCGTGCGTTCGCACACGGGGCCTGGGGGTTTAAAGTCTCACCCGAAGGGCTTTTGGGGAGGGGGTCAGCATGAGTTAATTCCGGGAAAAAAATTCTCGAATTCGAAGAATTAAGAAAAAATTGCAAAGAATATTGGAAAAATACTTTTAAAAAGAAGAATTCGAGGAAGAAGAAATTGAAAAAAAAAATTTAATTTGAAGGAGAATTTAAGAATTTGAATAAGAAAAAAAAGAAAAAGATTTTACTGTCTTCTAAGCAAAGGACCCCCCAACAACTCTGCCGGTATACACCTAAATCTTCTTCCAAATTTTAGCATTGCATTCAGATTACCTTTTGCCTGCCCCCCCCCCCCCCCTCTCTCTCTCTCTCTCTCTTGTTGTCTGTCTGTCTGTCTCTGTCTGCCTTCTCTCTCTCTGTCTCTCTGTCTCTCTATCCTCTTTTTTCTTCTTTCTCTGTCTCTCTGTCTGTCTGTCTGTCCCCTTTTTTTTTCTTTTCTTTTCTCCCTCTCTCTCTTTCTCTCTCTCTCTCTCTTCCTCTCTCTCCCCCTCTCTTCTCTCTCCCCCCTTTTTTTCTCTCCCGAAAGTGAAAAATTTTTAAACAAAAAAACAAAGGGGGGGGGGATAAAAAAAAGACATGGCTTTTTTTTATCCCAAAAAAATTTTAAAAAAAAATTTTTCCCTCCTCTCCCCCCTTCTCTCTCTCTCTCTCTCCTTCTTTCCCCTCTCTCTCTCTCTCTCTCTCTTCTCTCTCTCTTTCCCCTCTCTCTTTCTCTCTTTTCTCTCCTCTCTCCTCTCTCTCTCTCTTTTTCTCTCTCTTTCTTTCCCCCTTTCCCCTCTCTTTTTTTTTTTCTTTTTTTTTTTTTTTTTTTTTTCCCTTATTTTTTCCCAAAAAAAAATTTTTTCCTTCCCTTCCTCCTTCCCTTTTCCCCTTTCTCCTCCCCCTTTCTCTCCCCTCCCTCTCCCCTCTCTCTCTTCCTCTCTCTCCCCTTTCCTCTTCTCTCTCTCTCTCTCCTCCTCTCCTCCCCCCCCTCTCTCTCTCTCTCTCCTAGGTTAACCAGGGGGGGGATGCCAGTGGCAGAACATTGCGCTGGCAATTTGACGCGGGTTCGAGTCCGGTCGAGGAATTTTTTCCCTGGGGTTAACTAGTGCCCACTCCATCTCCCCAAAGTTTTGGATGAGATTTAAACCCAGGCCCCGGGGGCGAGGCCGAAACATCTTGCGCACACTTAAAACCCTTTTTCCCCTTTTCGAAGAGTAGGGCCCTGGTCCGGGGGGGAAAAATGAAATATTTAAAAAAACTGCATACCCCACGGGGCCGGAAGGAAAAAAAAACATATGATTTTATTCTTTATCCCAATATAAAGAATAAATCTCCTCTCTCTCCCTCCCTCTTCTCTCTCTCTCTCTCTCTCCCTCTTCTCCTTCTGTCTGTCTCTGGGTTTTCTTTTCTCTGCCCCTTTTGTCTGCTGTCTGTTGTCTGTCTTCCCGTCTGTTGTCTGTCTGTTGGTCTGTCTTTTTCGTCGTCCTCTCTCTCTCTCTCTCTCTCTCTTTCTCTCTCTCTTCTTCTCCCCCCTTCTCTCTCTCTCTCCTCTCTCCCTCTCTCTCTCTCCCTCCTCTCTCTCTCTTGGTTTTGTCTTGTCTGTCTGTCTTTGTCTGCTCTGTTTCTGTCTTTCTTTTCCTCTTTCTGTTGTCCTGTCTCTACTCTGTCTGTCTGTCTCTCTCTGTCCTCTCTGTGTCTCCCCCCCTCTCTCTCTCCTCTCTCACTCTTCTTCTCCCTCTCTCTCCCCCTCCCTCTCTTCTCTCTCTCTCTCTCCTCTCTCTCTTTCTTCTCTCCCTCCTCTCTCCCCCCCTTTTTCCCAAAACCCCCAGTGGGGGGCTGCAAGAAAAAGGAACACGGGGCGGGGATGAAACGAAACCATCAAGGGCAATTACCACCAATTACCACCACCCCTTCCCCCCCCTACCCTCACCCGCCCCCCCCCCCCCCACCCCCCCCCCCCCCCCTCCCCTTCACCAAATTTACAAAGGGAAGCGGATCATTTCAAAGACCCCACCGGAAAGAGATTTTTTCACCAAAAATTCATTTTTTACCCACCTCACCCATCTCTCCAGGGGCGGGAAGCCTGGGGGTTTAAAAAACGTGGGTAATGAGCTCGGGGCTATCAACTCGGGTTCAACCCTTTTAATTTTTTTTTTTTTCCCCAATTAAAAATCGTGCGCTTTTCCCAACCAAAATCCTTGGGGGGGGCCTAAAAAGGGGGAACCCCCGTTGCCGCCCAAACCAATCTTTTTGGCCGTTTTTAAAAAAAGTTTGCTTTTTAAAAAAAATTTACTTGTGTCCGGTGGGAAGGATGCAAAAATTAAAATAGTCCCCAACACGGGGCGGATGTAAAAAACCCCCAAAAACAACAACACATAAAGGCTTATTGCATTGTCCTGTTCAAGATCAAGGGAGGCAGTCTTTCAGAACTGCTGAAGGCGGCCCAGATGTGTGTTTTTTAAATTCAAGATTGAAGAAATCTTATCCCCCATAAAGAAGGTTTTGCTTGGCAGTATTAACAAGGAAATAAAGCATTCAAAGAAACACTCGATCAACAAAAGTCTTAAGACACAAATATAGTTTTTCTAAAACGTGAAGTAGCCGACATTTTTGAAAGGGGAAAGTAGAGCTTTCATCAGAGGTTGGAACATAAAGCAAAAACATGAAATAAGTATTCAATTATATGGTTTCAGGGTATTAAACCCTGCATGACGGTTGTGCTTTTTTTTTTAAAGACCAATCACTTTTAAAGAAAAGAAAAAAAAAAAAGAAAGGGGAAAAAAAAGAAAGAAAGAAAAAAGAAAAGAAAGAAAGAAAAAAGAAAAAAAAAAGAAAAAGAAAAAAAAGAAAAAAGAAAAAAAAGAAAAAAAAAAAAAAAATATCCAGTTATGTTTCCTGTTGAATCAAGGAACCTGAGGTCAGCACATTGCTTTGAAACTGTTCTTTTGGGCTTTTGTTCTTGTCCATTTTTCCATGCCTCAGCTGGCTCTGAAGCCACCAATGGGGAGTTTGTGTAATATGCAATTTTTGGGGGCCAATGAAGGCCCCGCTTCCGTCTTCGGAAAGCTTTCTTTTTTCTTCATCTTCCCCATCTTTCTGCTCTTTTTTTTTTTTTTGTCTGTTGATTTTGGGTTTTTTTGGGTTATTTTTACCTTAGTTAGGGGTTGTGCAAGGAAGTTTGGGGAAAACCTCCCAATGAGGGTGACAACAGCTTTTGGATGCACATGAAGTTTTTTTTTTGGACCCTTCTCTATGATATCGACATGAGGAACCCATAATTTTGGGGCCTCTGTTTCCCACTTGGGGTTTATGCTTAAGATTTTTTGGCCACTTTGAGCTGATTGGGATTTCTCTGAAATGACTTCATCAAATGATTTTCCAATTGACAAATTATACAGACCCGACACACCGAGGGGGGGGGGGGGAGGTTAGGGCAGGGAGGGGGGTTAATCAGGGTGGGGATAGCGGGGAAGGAGGGGTAAAGGGAGGGGAGGCATAGGGGGAAAGGGGTGGTGGGTTAGAGGGTTTTTTTCCTTCTTGCTTTTTTCCTCCATGGCAAAACTAAAAAAGTTAAACCTAGGTTTCTGCAGAAATCCTTTTTTTAAGCCCCGGGGGGGCAGGATTCTTTTTTCCCCCATAAATTTTCACTATGAGTCGTAATGATGCAAACCCGGTTCGCTGTCATCCCCTTTTTCGAATTTAATCCTTGGGGCTGTGCTCTAAGGGTTGGCAAGTTTTTCCTCCCCCCTTCACCCCCCCCCCCCCTTTTCCCTAAATCCTTCCTCCTTTCCCTTTCTCTTCTCCTCCTCCTCCCCCCCCCCCCTCTTTCCCCTCCTCCTCCTCCTCCTGCTGCTGTTTCCAGGAAAAAGGGTGGGCCTAAACGGGGTCGGAAGGGCTCTTTCTTGTTTACTGCCGGGGGGCGCCCAAACCCGACAGCCTGAGCCCGCGACGAAAAGGCGCACAAAACCCGACTTAGCCTGACCCGGTTTTTTTCCTCCTCCACTATCGCCCCCCCCCCCCCCCTCCCTCCTCTCCCTTCTGGTGTTAATGCCTTGGTGATGTCGTTAGTGATGTTTGCCTTAAATTTGGGTGAAAATTTTTAATTTTGTGACCCTGTCCAAAAGGAAATAAAATTTTTTTTTTAAAGGGACCCCCGTTGCTTCCTATCATCGATGAAATCCGCCTAAAAATACTTCAGAAAATATTTATTCGTAAAAAAAAAATCAGGGAGACTTTGAACGAATACCCCTATTTTCCCAAAAAAAATTTTCCTTGGAGGGCCCTCTCTAACTCTTTTTTTTTTCGTTTGAGTCAGGCATTGGAAGTCCCGGGAAGGAAACAAAGGTTAGAATTTATTTCAATGTAAAGAAAAAAAGGGGAAAAAGGGGTTTTCCCTAACCATCGGTCATAGGCAGCGCGCATCAAACCTCATTTCTGGGGGGGCCCCATATTGAAGCGGGCCCCCCCCCTCTCCCCCCGCGCTTTCCTTCCTTACCCTAAAGAGGTAAATACAAATACATATTTTCAGACAAAAACTGTATACTAAATCATATTAATTAAAAAACTACAAAAACGGGGGGGGGGGGGGTTTGATCTTGTTTGGCATCGATGCGATATTCACTAAAACGGTCGTAGAACCTCGGGAAGTTTCACTTTGTGTTTTACTACATTTCCATGCACCGAAAAGGGGTTTTTCGGAAATAAAGAACTTTCCCCTTACTTGGGGGGGGAGGGGATTAAAAGGGTATTTCTACTCGCGGCTTCCCCACTTTAAAAAACCCCAAGGAATCTTGGGGACACCCCACCCCACCCCCAACCCCACCACCCCAACCCCCCCACACCCCACCACCCCCCAAAAAACACCACACCCACCACACCACCCACCCCCCCCACCCCCCCACCCCCCACCACACCACCCACCACCACCCCAACCCCAAAACCCCACCCCAAAAACCACGCCACCACACCACACCACCCCCACCACAAAAATTTCTTTAACAATTGGATTTAAACATTTGAAAAACCCAAAGTCTTTTATTAGAACATGGTTTTTAAGCTATGGTTAAAAGAAAGCTTGTCCTTAAAAAACATTAAAATTTACCAAAAAAGCAGTTTGAAAGCAATTTTATATTTTTTAAAACCAAAAGTACAGAAGGGAAACCCATTTTTAAAAAAAATATAAAAAAAAAACCCAAAAAAAATTTCCTTTTTTGAAATTTCGACAAGTTGTACATTTTAAATGTAGAAAAAGGGGGCACCAAAATATCCCCAAAAAAGGACAGAAAATGAAAAAAAAGAAAAAAAAAAGAGAATTTCTTTCTCATGAATGTGTTTTTGTGAGAACTTAGAAACAATTTGTTCAAAAATTAAAACCCCCAAACAAAGAATGAAAAAAATTAAAAAAAAGTTAAGCGCATAATCAAGTTATTTATCAAACAGAAAATTTTTTAAAATTTTAATAATTTTGGGGGAAAAAAGAGACAAAAAAAAAGTAAAATTTTTTTATGGCCATTTGGGAGGAAGAAAATTTTAAAATGTGTTTTTTTGTTTGTCAAAAGGGCTGCTTGACTTAAAGGAAATAAAAATTCTGAATCTGTCGAATCGAATCACCACCCGCCACACCATACCACACCACACCAAAACCCACACCACACCCACACCACAACCACACCCCACCACCACCACACCACACACCACCACACCGCCCCCACACCCCACCACACACCACACCAGGGGCCAAGCTACTAGCCTAAGCAAGTTTCCCTGAAAATTCCTGCCCTGCTGGGTGAGTGTCTTGTTCCTTTGGTCCTGAAGGGGCAGTACAGGCAGGCAGGCAGGCAGGCAGGCAGGCAGGCAGGCGGGCGGGCACAGGCTGCAGACTTCTGCTGGCAATTAGCAGGGTGTGTTGGGGGGGTAAGCAGCTAGTGTTGGCTACCCCCTTTTTCCACCTTCCTTCCTTTTCCCCCCCCCCTTCCCACCCCCCCCATTGGGGTCAGTCGGATGGGGGGGGGGGGGGCAAGAAATGTGGAGAATGGGGGGGGGGGGTAGGAGTAGGTGGGGGTGGCTTTTGTTGTTTCCCATGCATCAGCCTTTGCTTTTCTATTATCGACAGCTGCTAACCTATGCCCCCGCCCCAGCTCCCTGTATATTACTTACGTTTTCTTTTTCTCCAAAAGGGGAAAGGGGGGTGGGGGAGTCCTTTTCCCCCTACCTGACGTCATGGGTGCTGGGGGGTGGGGGGGGGAAGTGGGCGTACATGGTGTTGTAGTGAGAGGGAAAAGTAATGAAGATGGGGTAGGGGTTGGGTTCGGGGCGGGGGGGGGGGGGGGGGGGGGGGGGGCCCCTTGACGGGTGAGGGGGGGGGGGGAGTTTTGGTGAGAAGAATGTAAAATGTGAGAATTTTGGAGAATGATTTCCTGGTTTGAGGAATTGGTTTTGTTCTCTCTCCCCTCTCTCTCTTTCTCTCTGTCTGTCTCTCTGTCTCTGTCTCTCTCTGTTTTCTGTCTGTCTGTCTGTCTTTTTGTCTGTCTGTCTCTGTCTGTCTGTACTGTCTGTCTGTCATGTCTGTCTGTCTGTCTGTCTGTCTGTCTGTCTGTCTGTCTCTCTCTCTCTCTCTCTCTTCTCTCTTCTTCTCTTCTCTCTCTCTCTCTCTCTCTCCCCTCTCCTCTCTTTTCTCTTCTCTCTCCCTTTTCTCTCTCTCTCTCTCTCTTTTCTCTTCTCCTTTTATCTTTGAACGTGCCAGGGGAAAACAAAATTTTCCCACCCCCAAATCCCAAATCCCCCCCGTCCCGTATCCAACAATAAAGGGGAAGACTTTTAATACTCCCTCCTTTTTATTTACATAACCCCCACCAACAAACGCCGATTTATCCTACCGTAACGCAGCGACGAGACACCCTAGTCCCTGGTAACCAAAGTTGCGGGACCCGTGTCTGTTTAAAATTTTCGTTTACGGTCTTTGACACAGCCTGAAAAAACCGGATTAAAGAGCCTGGACCCCAAGATAAATCAATTTTCATTTTCCCTTTTTCTTTTCAACGCAACAGTTGGGGATTGCAGCTGTTGGCAATGCGCGTTTTGCGTAAATATTGGGATCTGTTGTCACGCGACTTAAATTTGGGAAAACTAGGGCTAGAAAGGGAGAAGGAGCTTTTTGGGGGTTTTAGTGTGGGTGGGTGGGGGTTGTGGGGGGTTGTGGGGGTTTTTGGGGGGGTGCCCCATTGTCAATGCATTCTTGGGGGTTGTACAATTTGGGACTGCCTGGACAACTTGTTTTTTAAGGAGAGAAAAGAAGGAAAATATATTCTGATTTGCTTGAAGATTGGATCTGTACTGATGCTATGTTCAAAGAGATTTGTTATGTTGGTTTTGGTTGTTTTTTAAAAGGGAAAGAAAATATTCAGATGTGTGTGTGTTTTGTGTGTGTGTGTGTGTGTGTGTGTTGTTTTGTGTGTGTGTGTGTGTGTGTGTGTGTGTTTTGTGGTTGTGTGTGTTGTTGTGTGTGTTTTGTGTGTGTGTGTGTGTGTGTGTGTCAGGGGAGACAGACAGACGGGACAGACAGACAGACAGACAGACAGACAGACAGAGCATAAAAATTGCAGTTTATTTTAGTTTGCCCATTGCAGTTGTCACACAAAGGAAAAAGAAAAAGACAAAAAACACATTTCCGATACAAACACATAACTTAGTGCTAAGAACACGCGGCCGCGCGCGCGCGCGCACAACCACACAAACACACACACCACAACCACACACACACCACACACCATACAACACACTCATCACAAACACACATACTACATACATCCACGAAATCTGCACCCACACACATCACACAAATATATTATATACTACGTCCACACACACACATAACCACACACACCACAACACAACACACCAACACACACACACCCACACACACACCCACACCACACACGCGCGGGCGCGCGCGCGCGCGGCGATGCCAAAACAACAATACCTCTACTATTATCGCCGTCCATATCAATCATATTAACCACACATTATATTGCATAATTTTGCATCGTGTAATATCGAATTATTGTATGTATTGTATTATGGTACGGTAGGGTAGGGTTTGGGTAGGGTAGGGGGAGGGAGGGTAGGGTAGGGTAGGGTAGGGTGGGTAGGGTACGCATATACCACATTAATCAAGGATCTTCTATGTGTGAAGTTGGGCTGCCTTTTGGGGAGGCGTGTCGTCACAAGAGCAGTGCCCCCTTTTTTGTGTTTAATTTTTAATTCTTTATGTCATGTTTTGGTTTTCTTCTGAGAGTGGATTTTTTCTATGAATTTTTGTTCGGAACCATCCAACTGTTTCCGAAGTTTTTTAGTGCGCTTTAATTGGTTGTGCTCGAAACTCGATTTATTTCCTCATCTGAAAGACTAGCAATTATTCACACAAAACCACACAACACCACACACACACACACCAAAAACACACAACACACCACAACACACCACACACACCACACTCTCCAACCCACACACACACATCCACACCACACACACACCACACAAACACACCAACCCAACACCACCACACACACCACACCACAACCACACACACAAAAACACCAACAGACGACAGGACGACAGACAGACAGCATACATTACATACATACTCATACATCATACATACATACTTATTTCATACATACATACATAATCATACTACATACTTACATCATAATACACACTCACCTCTCACACCCACCACACACACAACCACACACACCACACAACCAACACACAACACACCCACCACACAACTCCTCCTCATCACGTACACACGTGCGCGGCCCCACACATGCCCACACACACACATGCACCACACAAACACTGTCATACCACACTACCTCTACTTCCATTCCAATCATATAACAAATTACATTGCATCGTGTTATTGGTATGGTACGGGTACGGTACGGAGGTACGGTACGGTACGGTACGGTACGGTTGGTTTGGTAGGTACGGTATGGAGATATGGAGGTATGGTATGGTATGGTATGGTATGGTATGGTATGGTATGGAAGGTTGGTATGGTATTTACCACATTCAATACGCAATTTCTCTGTGTGAAATTGGGGCTCTCTTCCTGGGAGAAAAAAGAGCGGTGCCACCTTTTTTTCTTTTTTTTTAAATTCCTCTTGTCGTGAATTGGTTTTTTATGAGGGGGATTTACTTTTTGTTTTGCCAGGAACAACAACTCCCATGCTGCCGAGGTTCTTTTACGGCGCTTAATGCGGTTGTGCTCGAAACTCGGTTTATTATCTCTCTGAAGACTAGCACCTAAACCACCACTCAGGTCTAGCGGTATGGGGGGGGGGGGGGGGTATTTGGACTAAAATCGGGAATTTTCGCTTCTAAAAGGGTGGGTTTTTACAACACCCATCCACTTCTCCTGTCCCTGTTCCATTTCTTATACAACATCCAACACCAAGGACGACAGCCAAAGCAGCAACAGCAACTACAACAAGTACACACATAAATGTTCTATGAATTAAATGAATAGAAATGGGGACATAAATGGATGAATAAATGGATAAATGAATAAATAGATAATGAGTAAATATACATTAAAAAAAAATAATAAAAAAAATAATCAAGGAAGGTGGAAGGACAGTTAAGACATCTCCCTGTCCTTGACAGGTAAAACGGTGAGGCTCGGGTTCGATTCCCAGCCCTTTGCCCTTGCTTCCTAGTTTGATGAGAAAACCGCGCGTGTGTGTGTGTGTGTGTGTGTGTGTGTGTGGGGTGTGTGTGTGTGTGTGTGTGTGGTGTGTGTGTGTGTGTGTGTGTGTGTGTGTATGTGTTTGTGTGTGTGTATGTGTTTGGTGTGTGGTGTGTGTTGTGTGGTTGTGTGTTTGTGTGTGTGTATGTGTGTGTGAGCGTGCGAGTGTGTGTGTGTGTGTGTGTGAGGGGGGGGGGGGGGGAGGCGGTCGCATCCCGCGAAAAATCTCGCCATTTGGTGAACCTCGGAGATCCAGCCGAAGAACGGAAAAAAATAGAAAGGCAAAAAGAAAGCGAAGAATCAAACGTAGGGCTTGACCATATTGCTTGTGGAACAGAAAAGAACTGACTTTCAGTGGCCATGTCATTGAACAGTGAGTATCAAGCCATAATGGAGAAATGGCAACCCCCGTCAAAGGAACGACACAGAATGAGAATAGCATGACTGTACTGCTCCTGGCACCAGTCACAGAGGAAGTTAGAGAGATAGATATAGAAAGTGCCACAGGGTGGATCTTTAGCAGAAACAGTTGATGGTCGGAAACTGGATTGGAAAAAAAGGTCAGTTCTGAAGAGTAAATCTTGTGTTGTCACATTCATGTTTGTACAGAGATAGAATCTTGGGTTAACGTTTGTACAAATATTTTAAAAAATCCTGTGTTGTGATATTAATGTTTGTACAGAGAGAGAATCTTGTGTTGTGACATTAATGTTTGTACAGAAAGAGAGTCTTATGTTGTCAACATTCATGTTTGTACAGAGAGAGTCTTGTGTTGTGACATTAATATTTGAACAGAGAAAAAAATCCCCTGTAGTGATTTAAATGTTTATAGATAGATAAGCAATGTGGTT
>JASPKP010000567.1:17500-25000 GCA_030674155.1 Stramonita haemastoma | reverse complement strand
TGTGTGTGTGTGTGTGTGCGTGCGTGTGTGTGTGTGTGTGTGTGTGTGTGTGGTGTTCTTTCTTCTTCTTCTCATTGGTTTAATGTCCGTTCACTACAAGGTGATTTAGACAATGGCACATTCACGTTAGCCTAAGGATGCACTGAAAAGGGGATGTGGGGAAAAGGTGAAAGGATAAAGAATGTAATGAAAGATGATAAGTTTATACAATTTCATTTATAGTAACTGACCTACTGGTGACTGGCAAATACTTTCTGCAACTGATACTAGGACATGCGACTCGGAATCGTACAGGACACTTTGGATATTTCCATATTTTTTTCTTAAATCTATCCCTTTGCTTTTATACGAGGCATTAAGCACAGGGCAATCAAACAATATATGATGGACTGATATAATAGCAGAACAAGTGCAGAAAACATTTTTTAAATATTTAGTTTTCCAAGCATTTAGACGTAATTTATGAATTATAATTTCTATATTTCGTGGGCAACATAAACGATTTAAGTGAAATCTGAAAAACTTTGAATAAATAGAGTTTGCAAGAATTGAAATAATCTCAAATGAAGATAAACGTAGACCTATACTATTAATCATTATGTCACTTGTACATTCTGAAGCACCGCGTTTCGCCAGAGAATCTGCCAATTCGTTCCAGTAAAGACCGCAATGTGATGGTACCCAGCAAAATTTTATCCCAATACCTTTAGAAACAAGAGAATGCACAAGGAACTTGATTTCAAAAATAACATCATTTCTCAGTTTAGAGTCCCAATGTTTTAAAGCCAGTAACACTGATTTTGAATCAACACAAAAAACGACATTGTAAATCGCAAGAGAAATATTTGAAAAATAATTTAGTGCCATAAAAATTGCGAACAATTCAGAAGTGAATATTGTAAAACCTTTTCCAATACAAAAAGATCTTTTTACTTTTAAGTCGGGTATAACGAATGCAGCCCCGCACATGCCCGATTCTAATACAGATCCGTCCGTGTATACTTTCAAGTGGTTTAAATACTGACAATTTATATGATTTTGAACCTCAATTTTGAGTAGGTTTTGATTAGTGTCCTTTTTTGCTTCTGTGTAGTCAGTATCAAAATTTGCATATTTATGTTCCCATGGTGGAATCTGGGGAACTACTGGTAAAACTGGGACGTTTGATATATCGATATTATTTTCCTTCATAAGGTCTTCAGTATAATTTCTTATGGGCTGCAAAAAAGAGATGTTCCTAGCTCTTTTTGGATAATCCTTTTTATCAATAAATATTTCATCGTGAACAGAATTTGAAATAGCAAGACTTCGAATGACATATTTAGAGACAGATAACATTCTTTGCTCAGAAAGTGGAAGTAAATGAGCTTCTGTATAAGTTTTTAGTGTACTGGCATGAATCGGCACTCCTAAGGCTATTTTGATTGCTTTGCTATCCACACTTTGCAGCTTTTTTAAGAGATAATATGGAGCAGAAAAATACACTTCTTGACCAGAAATGAGTTTAGACCGAATTAAAGAGACAGCAAGGTGCATAAGTGTTTTTGTATCCTGACTCCACGGCTGAGCACTCACAATCTTTAAGAAGTTTAATCGTTTCCTGGCTTTCAAATCAAGTTTTCAATATGCATTTTCCAGTTTAACTTGCTAGTTAAATGGACTCCCAAGAATTTGGCGTCTTGTTTGTATTGAAGTGTGGCCCCATCAAGTGTTAATGACGGTAGTGTTTGGGGGTTTTTCCCAAAAGTGTGTGTGTGTGTGTGTGTGTGTGTGTGTGTGTGTCTGTGTCTGTGTCTGTGTCTGTGTCTGTGTTTTGCATCTGTGTTTAAGCTTGACGCTTCGGTTGAAAACCCCAGTTTTAATCCAAGTTATATCACACGTCAGGTTATCTGCGTTATAAAACTGACCAAAGAACCGGTCATCTTAATTGTCAAAGACATGTCTATTCACGCACACACAAAATTGTGACGAACATTTCCAAATATATATTTGACTGCAATAATTCATAATGGAATAAACCATCTTATAGAGTAAAGAAAAGAGCATAACATTTTAATTAATGGTAAGGTAAAAGGTAAAAGTTTTCATAATGGAATAAACCATCTTATAAAGAAAAGAGCATAACATTTTAATTAATAAGAAGGTAAAAGGCAAAGGTGTTCCATAACCTATGTGGTCGTAGAGGAGCGAGGCATCAGAGACCTCTATTTCTCTAGGGGGCCAGTATATTGAGGGCGGCGTCCATGTGAAGACAGGCTGCAGTAATGCGGGAGACAGGTACATCTCTGCTAAACTCTCAACCATTTGCTTTCTTTTGTTGTTGTCTTTTCAGGTGGGAATTTAGAACCCTTTCTCTGTTTGTCTCTCAGTACGTCTGTCTGTCTGTCTGTCTGTCTGTCTGTCTGTCTGTTTTATTTTATTTCATCTATTTTATTTTATTCTTATATATCGAGGATAATGGAATAAGCACTCATATGCTTTTTTCATCTAGTTCCCGTGTGTATGCAGTTTTGTAAATATTGTCATCTGTTCCCACCGGCACACAGTAGCCTACTCCCCGTCAGTATGATCGTTTATTCACTTTCGTTTGTGTATTAGTTCTCTCCCTCCCTCCCTCCCTCCCTACATGATTTCTATACCTCTCTCTGATTCTCTACACTATGTCTGTCTCTTTCTTGGTTTTGTTTTTTTCACACTTTCACTCAGTCTATTGTCACATTCTTTATTTCTATTCCATTCTTTTGTTGTTGCTGTTGTTGTTATTGTTGTTGTTGTTAGTGGTGGTTTTGGTGGTGGTGGTGGGTGGTGGGTGGTGGTGGTGGTGGTGGTGGTGGTGGGTGGTGGTGGTGGTGGTGGTGGTGGTGGTGGGTGGTGGTGGTGGTGGTGGTGGTGGTGGTGGTGGTGGTGGTGGTGGTGGTGGTGCATTCTTACAGTCTCTTTCTCGTCTTCTACATCCTTCATTTCTATCCTTCTCCTCTTTTTTTTGCTAATTTTTTAATTTTCTGTCCGTCTCTGTTTAAACTTTCACCTTTATCTCCCTGTCTCCACCTCATTCACATCATAGCTCCAATCAAACGGACAGGGAATAAATTAATTAAACAACAAAAGGAATCCTTAACCGTTATAAGCAATGACAGTTAGCCGCTCTCTGAAACAGAGAGTGAAAAACGCGATGATAGTCTCTGTTTGCTGTGTCCCCCCCACCCCACCCCCACCCCCTCCCATTCAGAGAGGTTTTCAATGTGCACACTCCGGTTGTCAAACAGAACGACCTCTTTTATGGCTTTGACAGTTCTCCAAACAAGATCGGCACACCTTTATAAATAAAAAGAGATCCATAACGGTAAGCTTTCTGAATAGCCATTGAAACGTCTTGTCTATAAACACTTAAAGAAATTAAAATAGAAATCGAAAATAAAACTGCTTAAAGAAAGACCAGACACAAAAAAGACACACACACACACACACACACACACACACACACACACACACACACACACACACACACACACACACACACACACATACATACATACACACACACACACATATATATATATATACACACACACACACACACACACACACACACACACACACACACACACACACACACACACACACACACACACACACACACACACACACACCCCCTAACTCGAATGGCTTTGATTTGCTGCTTTACAAGAATCACCACTACGTAAATTCCATACATTATCATTTATTGCTATTGTTAAGACCATGTTAAAAAATATTTTTAAAAATCCAACCCCAAGCTACCTGAAACCCAGACCAAAGACTGTCATTTCACTTTTCATTTCTTTTCACGCAGAAGGTAGTAAAGTATTCTTTCAGATCATGTAGGATGTGGTTCATGCTTTAGTGATGTTTTACGCCACCGTGCACAAGAATACAGCGATGTAGATGGCAAAGGAATCGAGGATTATTCCACATAGGGTTAGGTGGGTGTTTTTCTTTCAGTGGGTGTGTGTGGTGTGGGGGGGGGGGGGGGGGGGGGGGAGAGGGGGGGAAATGGTTTCAAAAGGGCATTCTTGTGGAGTAGAAACCCAGAGTCTAGGCAACCCACTGACAGAGAAAGACATGAAGGAAGGACAGGGTATGAAGGAAGGACATACAGGGTATGAAGGAAGGACATACAGGGTGTGAAGGAAGGAAGGCCAGACAAGGTGTGAAGGAAGGACATACAGGGTGTGAAGGAAGGACATACAGGGTGTGAAGGAAGGAAGGACGGACAAAGTGTGAAGGAAGGACAGACAGGATGTGAAGGAAGGACGGACAAAGTGTGAAGGAAGGACAGACAGGATGTGAAGGAAGGACAGACAGGGTGTGAAGGAAGGCCAGACAGGGTGTGAAGGAAGGCCAGACAGGGTGTGAAGGAAGGACAGACATGGTGTGAAGGAAGGAAGGACAGACATGGTGTGAAGGAAGGAAGGACAGACAGGGTGTGAAGGACAGACAGGGTGTGAAGGAAGGACATGGTGTGAAGGAAGGAAGGACAGACAGGGTGTGAATGAAGGAAGGACAGACAGGGTGTGAAGGAAGGAAGGACAGACAGGGTGTGAAGGAAGGAAGGACAGACAGGGTGTGAAGGAAGGAAGGACAGGCAGGGTGTGAAGGAAGGACAGGCAGGGTGTGAAGGGAGGACAGACAGGGTGCGAAGGGAGGACAGACAGAGTGTGAAGGAAGGACAAGGTGCGAAGGAAGGACAGGTACAGGTTTGGTTTTAGCTGAAGGTTTAGTATGACTGTAGACAGGTTTAAAAGGCTTAGTACCTTTGTTCATACGTTTTGTATTGTGTAATGTCCATTTACTGCTTGGTGATAGAGCCACACCTGCAATCACACCGATTCACCTCTCTCTCTCTCTTGTAACAGAGTGGACATATTTGATGTCCCATCTCTGCACAAACCTCGGGAACACGGTACAGCTAGACAGCTTAGAATGTGACCTCTATAAAGAGGTTGCATAAATTACATTTCACCTGAAGGCGAAGTGTATACAACAGACACTTTTCGACCACTACCCAAGGATACAGAGCATCGACAATTCACAGGTGTGTCTCCAAATAGAAACACGACGCTGCGATTGCGCGCTCCGATCACATGGGAGATAATCTACTTACCACCCCATCACACTTTCTTTCTGTCTGTCTGTCTGTCTGTCTGTCTGTCTGTCTGTCTGTCTCTCTCTCTCTCTCTCTCTCTCTCTCTCTCTCTCTCTCTCTCTCTCTCTCTCTCTCTCTCTCTCTCTCTGTATAAATATCTATAATATATATATATATATACATATATATATATATATATATATGAATAAACACACACACACACACACAAATACACTACACACACACACACACACACACACACACACACACACACACACACACACACACACACACACACACACACACACACACACACACACACACACACACACACATTCAAACCATACAAGTGGGCTCAGTGGTCTACACAAGCACATGGCTGTTGTGGTGTGAGTAGTGGACAGGGTTCAGCCCTGATGAGCCACAGAGCCTAATGTCATCAGCCTCATGGCGCACTGACGCTGACTGCTCCCCACGGCTGGCTGGTTCTGTTGGGGTGAGGAAATCACCATCAGTGTAGACATGGTTGGAACAATACCAATCCTCCACCACATCCAACAGCACAGAATCAGATGGTTTGAGCACCTGACATGCATAAATGCCAATCAAAACAATAATGGGTAGGCGCTGCACTTGTGGCGACGCGCTCTCCCCGGAGAGAGCAGCCCGAATTTCACGCAGAGAAATCTGCTGTGACATGAAGTGGTATAAAATCAAATAAAAAATAAAATAAAAATGGCACCTCATCAGCTTGCCAGTAAAGCCTACATACAACATAAGGATGTCTGGGTACAAGGCAAGGGGAAGACCGAGGAAGACCTGGATGGTGGGTGTAAAAAGAAACACTGAAGACCCACAACATCCCACCCATCCAGGCCTTCAAACTTGCCGCAGATCAGACAGAAAGCTCTTTCTCCCCTCAACGCTCTAGACGGTACAAGCAGGCAGATTAAAGCACAAAAAGTAGGTTTGTGCAGAGAAATCGAGATGAGCGGCGTGGGAGTAGCGACACTGAAGAGTTACAGAAGGTGAGGTAATCTACCTGGCCATTCCATTTCCCCATCCTCTCCCTGCCTTAACGTCCCCCCCCCTTCCCCTCCCCACCCACCCAAAAAACAGCCAATCAAAACAAGAAACTAAACCCATCATCAAGAACAAAACCGAATTCCAATTCCTCAATAAAAAAAAAAAGGATGCCATAAGCAGGAAGTGTGTACACTAAAAACAGCGAAGTTGTCTGCTGGCTTTGGACAGCAACAACAGGTCCTGGCTGACTAAAATAAATGCCTGAAAAATGAGTAGGACATGACCATCTTGGCTTTAAAAAGGCAGAGAGAGAGAGAGAGAGAGAGAGAGAGAGAGAGAGAGAGAGAGAGAGAGAGAGAGAGAGAGAGAGAGAGAGAGAGAGAGAGAGAGAGAGAGAGAGAGAGAGAGAGAGAAATGAAAATGACAAAGATTTATTGTGTTAGGTTTTTCAACATATTCACAAATGGGTAAGTGGGGGAGGGGACTGAAATCAAAAGATACAAGAACAAAACTGAACACTGTACAATATCAATGATTCTTCGCAAGTGGTAACTAAAACAGGCATTGTTTATAATAGTTTATATGGATGTCACTGGAAATAACTGGCCAATAACCGATGTCATACCAGGGACGGAGGAACTGTCACAGAGCAGCATTAGCCATGTGGTTGTACTGCTGGCTGGTCACTGGATGTGTCAGAAACATTCCCCTCTTCACCTGCTTTCTTTAATCACTGGACGCCCCTTTCCATTGCATTTGCAAGTTTTTTGTATAAGTTCCATCAGCATCTTGCAATCCTTACTGGACACAGTGGTGCTGTTTCGTGCTTCCTCGATTGCGGTTGTCCTTTCTGTATTTGTTTCATATTGATTTACTCTCTCAGTCTTCTCTGTCACATCCTCTGTACAGCTGTGCTCTGTCAGTGTCACAGGTGGTATTGTTGGCCCGTCACTGCACAATCATGACATCTCTATCGTCAATATCCTTGTCAGTGTAAGAGTAGTAACTCCAGTCTGTAAGCGCCAATTCGCACGGCTGCACTGTCACTGACACTGGGTCAACATCAGGCAAGCTTGAGGAGGCGAGACAGCTGGCTGTGTTGCACATGGGAATTGAACAGGACAGCGAGGAGGGCCAGTGGGCATGCCATCTTTGAATGTGTCCATGGCAACTTCGTTTCCGGCGTTATAAAATAAACATGGGGATGTCAGGAGAAACAGATCCGAAGGGGAGAAGGGGAGACAGAATGTTCACGTTGTTTCTTCATTACACTGACCTTATGTGCCTCCACCCTCCTTTTGTCCCTAGCAATTTGCGATGCCCCTTTCTTACAGTAAACAACGCTGTCA
>JASPKP010000567.1:7500-12500 GCA_030674155.1 Stramonita haemastoma | reverse complement strand
TGTTCCCACCGGCACACATTGGCCTACTCTTACGAAAAGCGGAACAGGATTTAACGAGTGCGCAAGAGGTTCTGCGTGCGCTCGCACACGGGGCCTCGGTATACAGTCTCATCCGAAGGACTTTTGGGGAGAGTGGAGTTAGCACTGATGTTAACTCCAGGGCAAAAATCCCCTCGAACGGGAATTGAACCCGAGTCGTCAAATTGAGAGCACAATGTTCTGACCACTAGGCTATCCCGTCCCCCTGGTAACCAGAAAGCTGCATTTTATGATAACAAAAATGGGCCTTTTCTGAGACATGTTTTCAATAAGCGCATTTCTGTCACCTTACAACTGCATTCAGTCAGTCAGTCAGTCCTTTTCTGCTGGTGTCATGCTCATTATGGCAAAGGCACAGTCAGCTAGCTGTGACACTGACAATGATGTAAAGAAATTATGACCAGAATGATTTTTTTTTGAAAGAGTCAAAGTCCCAGTCAAAACTATCTTAATCGTCCCATGACGGGCAATTACAACACTGACAGGGTCACGGTTGAAAGAGAATAAATAGGTTTACCAGTTAAAGCAGCACGAAATAAACACACTGCCGTTGTGGCGAGAATAATGATAATAAAAAATCTTTCTTGTTGTCTGTACAGAAATGACAGCGTTGAAAACGACCGCTTTAATCACCAACTTAAACACCTGAACCGTTTTTGTTAATCTCCATTTATCATGCTTTACTTCAACTCCCCCCCCCCTCACCACTCACCTACCTACCAACCCTCCCACACCTGCTCATCCAACAACCCCCTCCCCCCCCCCCCCCCCCCCCCCCCCCAGTCTTTCTAAAATCTCTCCCTGTGGAGAAAATGCCCCGTTTTTCAGAACATTTAGGATCGTGGAGATTTGACGAAAGGTATTAGCCATTACATGTGACACCAAGGAGAGATTAGGCCGTCTGTAGTTTACGAGGTCTGGGGAAGTACTGATGTTTTCTCTGGGAAATGAAGTGTTTGACAGTATAAATTTCTGTTGGTGTGTTACAGGCCGTAACGGTTTGACGAGAGAGTGAATACACAGTGCACCCCCTTCACCCCCCTCCTGTCCCCAGTCGTGATGCCCTCATCCCCTCTCTCCCTTCTCCCCATCCAAACGAGTCACCTCCCCTTGCCGAGTTAAGCGACATCTTGATTGGTTTCAGTCAGACATGACGGGGCATGAAGCCTTTAGCGCTGAACATCCCCACACTTCCATCCATGATACCTTACTCTCCATCCTTCATACCTGACCCTCATCTTTGACACCTGATCCCCATCCTTCATACCTGATCCCCACCCCCACCCCCAATCCTTGATTCTTTTCTACCTGATCTCACCCACTCCTGTTTTATTTCACACCACCTCCTCTCCTCCTTCTCCCTCTTCCTCAGCTCTCACCCCCCTCCCACCTCACCCCAACCCCCACCCCTACCCCACCAACCCCCACCCCCGCTGCATTGACCTACCCATCAATTGTTAAAAGTGTAAAATAAAAAGTTGTAAAAAAACTTGAACGCCTGTCCTCCCTGAGACAGACAGCTGTGTACCTGCTCACCAGAACAGAGAGAGAGAGAGGAGAGAGAGAGAGAGAGAGAGAGAGAGAGAGAGAGAGAGAGAGAGAGAGAGAGAGACAGAGACAGAGACAGAGACAGAGACAGAGAGAGACAGAGAGACAGAGACAGAGACAGAGACACACAAAGTCACAGAGACAGAGAGAAAGAGATAAATCCTAGTAACTGACAGTGATTGCTACAGTCATTGAAAAAAAAAAAAAAAAAAAGACCACACACACAAAGAGAGAAAAGTGGGGATGTAGAACTTTGTAGTGTCTAACCTACCCCCTTCAAGTCTACTTACCCCTTTCCCCCCATACCCACCCTCCCTCCTTCCCTCCCCCTTCCTCCCCCCTCCCTCCCTCCCTCCCTCTCCCTGTGACAATGGGGTCGTGGCAGCCCCCTCCTGGCGGCAAAAACGCGCAGTCCAGACTTCTGCTGTGTCGGCGATGGTCCACACCAGGGTTGGGTCCCCCCTCCTCCACTCTCTACACACACTACGTCCACGGCGACAACGACAACGAGGCCGAGATGCGCCATCACCGGAAGCAGCTGTACCAGAAGAATGATGGGAAGGCCAGCGCCAAACTCCGGGCGGCTTACGTAGGGGCCATCCATGCTGGAACCACCGCTGCCATGATTTTGGTAAAATTTGTTGAGGGTGTAGAGAGAGTGTTGTGTGTGAGTGAGTGAGTGTCAAGTTAAATTTTTATTTCCAGATGGTACAATCAGAATTAGAATCAGAATCAGAAATTATTTATTGCCATAAAAGTCACATGGACTTATTGACACAACAAAATAAACTCAACATAATTCATCAATACGACATATTATTCACTGGTCAGCATGACTGAAATGAAATGGTACATTGAATAAGTAGTACAATTGCTTTTTTTTTTTATCAAGCTGTCCATCTAAGAAAAAAAAAATCATATAAATGCATATTTGAAAAAGGAAAAAACCTTCACAAGATATGTCGTACAAATGAAAAAGAAAAGATAAAAAAATTGGAAATACACACACACCAAGAGGAGAAACTACACACAGTGGGTCAGTGTGTGAGTGTTTGTTGTGTGTGTGTGTTTTGTGTGTGTGTGTGTGTGTGTGTGTGTGTGTGTGTGTGTGTGTGTTGTGTGTGTGTGTGGTGTGTGTGTGTGTGTGTGTGTGTGTGTGTGTGTGTGTGTGTGATGTATGTGTGTGTGTGTGTGTGTGTGTGGTTGTGTGTGTGTGTGTGTGTGTGTGTGTGTGTGTGTGTGTGTGTGATGTGTGTGTGTGTGTGTGTGTATGTGTGTGTAGTGTGTGTTGTGTGTATGTGTGTGTGTGTGTGTGTGTGTGTGTGTGTGTGTGTGTGTGTGTGTGTGTGTGTGTGTGTGTGTGTGTGTTGTGGGTGTCTTCAATTTTACATCTCTTCACAAAAAGTGATATTACACATGATATTGAGTGTATGGGTACATACATGCGTGAGGTCAAGTGTTTGCGTGCATGGATAGTGGATAGTGGATATTGCATGCGCTCAAGAATTTATTTGTACCAATGTTTATTCATATATATGTAAATATTGAATGTGCTGTATTGTACTGTGCTCTGTGTGTGTGTGTGTGTGTGTGTGTGTGTGTGTGTGTGTGTGTGTGTGTGTGTGTGTGTGTGTGTGTGTGTGTGTGTGTGTGTGTGTGTGTGTGTGTGTGTGTGTGATTTGATTTTGATTTTGATTTTGATTTTGATTTTGATTTATTCTTTTATATCGAGGATAATTGAATAAGCACTCTTGTGCTTTTTTCATCTGGTCCCCGTGTGTATGCAGTTTTGTAAATGTCATCTGTTCCCACATCTGTGTGTGTGTGTGAGTGTGTATGTGTCTCTGTGTGTGTGTGTGTATGTGTGTGTGTTGTGTGCTGTGTGTGTTGTGTATGTTGTTGTTATTATTGTTATTGTTGTAGCTGTGTTGTTGTTTTTGTCTGTCTTTGGTAGTTTTAAAATTTACTGTTTCTCTTGCCGCTAAGTAAAATCATCTGCAAAAAACATCAGCTAACACACACAATAAACAACAAACAAACAAACAAAACCACAACAAAAGTTGACTTTTCCCGTTACACTGGAAAGAGTTGCTGGGTTTGGACACTACACAGAAACTGTCAGACAGCATAATTATCTACTAACATGTAGAACCCGACGGAGCCCAGCCCTCTCCAGGCTGTAGATTACAGGCTTGGTATATAGACAGCATTCGTAAAGGTGCTCCTATAGCCAATGTAGTCGATGAGGAGCGAGATGTCAGAGACCTTAGCTTCTCCAGGGGCCAGCATATTGAGGGCGGCGCCCATCTCCTCTCCCTTGCTCATCCATACCACCAGTCATACCTGGTTCCTTATCTACGGAAGCTGCACGTGTTTTCATCGTGTGTGTATGAAGTTTTGCGTGCTTCTTCAGAGAGCATGTCAGGTGGCAGTCTCATTCCACAGACTTGCAGGTGAATGGACACTTCATCAGTGACTTGTTTGTTTGTACCCACGCTCTCCGAATACTTTCAACACTACATCCTATACGCTTAACCATTCATCTCTTCTGCCCCCCCACCCCCCACCCTCCCCCACCCTCACCCCTAGTGAAAGAAGCGAGGAGATGAGAGAGTGTGTATGAATTTATGACAGGCATCATCATCAGAAACGACACACTATCATCTGTTTTGTTCTCCTCCTCAGTACGGTCAACTAACTTGTCTTTCAACGGCACGTAAAAGATATAAAGACAAGTCTCCAATTGAAAGGGAGTGTGAGTGGTCACTCTGAGAGGAGTGGGGGTGGGTGGGGTGGGGGAAGGGGGGACAGGGGAGTGGTTTGAGGCTTGGTGAAGAGGAGGAGCACACTGAGGACAAAATTGTCGGTGTTTATTTATTAATTTATTCTTTTATATCGAGGATAGAATAAGCAATCATGTGCTTTTTTTCATCCGGTCCCCGTGTGTATGCACTTTTGTAAATAATTATTGTCATCTGTTCCCACCGGCACACGATGGCCTACTCTTAGGAAAGGCAGAACAGGATTTAACGTGTGCGCAAGATGTTCTGCGTGCGTTCGCACACGGGGCCTCGGTTTATAGCCTCATCCAAAGGACTTTCGGGGAGAGTGGAGTCAGCACTGATGTTAACTCCAGGAAGAAAATTTCTTCGACCGGACTCGAACCCGGGTCTTCAAATTGCCAGCGCAATGTTCTGACCACTAGGCTATTTATTCAGACAGACCACTAGCGGTTGTAGAACAACATAGCTGTCTTCAAGATCTTTGTTGTGGAGTATGGGTTTGGGATGGACGAAGGAAGTATGTCAAATGTTCGCTCCAAACGTGTTGTTTTGTGTTTTGAATGGAAAGGAATGGGGGGGGGGGGGTAGCCATGTTTTGTCTTCAAGGTTAGGGAGGAAGAGCGAACAGCA
>JASPKP010005673.1:0-5000 GCA_030674155.1 Stramonita haemastoma | reverse complement strand
TACTGGGTCCGGGTTTAGCCAAACACTGTACTGGTGGTAGATTATATATAAATCGATCGCCACATTCTTGGTGTGACTTTGCAAGTGCATTTGACAGGGCGAGGCTTCAACAAGCCCATTATTAAAACTTACTGCCCTTGGCTTTCTTATCTTTACGTCAGTAAATTATTATGATGTCGATAAATTAGATTTGTTGATTGATAATGCTTGGCAACGTTCTACTTGTCTGCATTGATATGAAACATTGTAGAGTTTAGAAGTTCGTTAAATCTTGGTTTTGACAGAAAGAGGTTTGTTTCATGAGAGAGAGAGAGAGAGGAGAGAGAGGAGAGAGGAGGAGAGAGAGAGAGAGAGAGAGAGAGAGAGAGGAGAGAGAGAGAGAGAGAGAGAGAGAGGGAATGGATAATCTTTGAATAAATGATCTTTTTTCCCAAGGGTAACAGAGTAAGCATTCACATACTTTTTTTTTTATCTGGCCCTTGCCCTTATTAGGGAATAGCAGCCCACCCCCCACCCACCTAAAAATTAAAAACACAACAAACAAGAAACAATACACCCTCAACAAAACAAAAAAAAACAACCCCAAAAACAACAACAACGCAACAGAACAAAAAAATACATTACCATCATCAACAATAAAAGTTCAACCTATGATTTGAAAAACGAGATAAGTATACATTCAACAAACGCATCACCCCCACTAAATGCATTGATAATCATTTAAACAAAAGAGATAGATATGCATTCCACAAACATACTCCCTAACTAACCTAGTTGAGAGAGAGAGAGAGAGAGAGAGAGAGAGAGAGAGAGAGAGAGAGAGAGAGAGAGAGAGAGAGAGAGAGAGAGAGAGAGAGAGAGAGAGAGAGTTTAGACTTTTGACTTTTACTGTACATCAGCCTTAGGCCACAATACAAAAGCAAATTGGGCATAGGGAATGGTACATGACAAGAGCTGCAAACATACTACTACCCACATATGCTGGAAATTAAAGTGTCTCAATGTTTATGAAAACAAGAATATTACGTCAGCCATAACATGGATATTCAGTGGTAATACAAGTCTACACCATGATTTTCATAGTCTACAGTATTTTACATGCATAGGGTGTTCATCAACATGAAAATTGGTTCTTACAACTTTATCCTACTTCTTTTGATTGCATGAAAAACGAAACGCGATAGATTATATCTGTCCGTGGGATTGACAGCTTTCAGTAACAGGTGTAAAGGCAAGTCTTGTTGAATCTTTGGAAAATAAGATTATTCTTCATTACTCTCTCTCTCTCTCTCTCTCTCTCTCTCTCTCTCTCTCTCTCTCTCTCTCTCTCTCCTCTCTCTCTCTCTCTCTCTCTCTCTCTCTCTATTTCAGCACTTGGGCTTCTTCGGGGTGGGGCATAGGCCTACGTGCAGGGTATCGCTAGCATGATATAATATTACATGCTGCATTGTGAACTGGGTGGATTACATTGCCAGTCCTATTACACGCCCACAGTTGCTAATTGCGACATTGCTAACTTGCATGTGCCCTGGAGATGGTTTTTCTTGAAATACATTCTTGAAGTCAAAAGTTTTTAAACTCTCTCTCTCTCTCTCTCTCTCTCTCTCTCTCTTCTCTCTCTCTCTCTCTCTCTCTCTCTCTCTCTCTCTCAGTGGGGACGGGATGTAAAAAAGCACACGAGTGGATATATTCATTATCCTCCAAATAAAAACAAATCATTTGATTTGATCTCTCATTTGCTTGTCTCCCCTCTCTCCCATCCTTTATTTCTCTCCTCATCTTTTCCCTCTATCTTTCCACTCGTTTTTTTTTTTATTGACCCTTAATGTGTACTTCTTTTTTGTTTTGCTTAATAGTTTCTCCGTTATAACTTCCTCAAAACTTACAGGGTACAGCTTTACAGAAACGTACCCACACACACACACACACACACACACACACACACACACACACACACACACACACACACACACACACACACACACACACACACACACACACACACACACACACACACACACACACACACACACACACACACACACACAACCACACACACACACCACAAACACATACCACACATCATCCATCACATATTCATCATCACACTCATCATCATCATCATCATATCATCATCATCACATTCAATCATCATCATCCATCATCTACGACATATCATCATCATTATCGTCATATCTATCACTTGAAATATGCTCCAGAGTACGGACAAGTAAATGTATGGGTATACATTGCCTTAATATGACAGCAGAACAAAACTGAAAGACACCGTGCTTAAGGAGAGAGAGGAAGAGAGAGAGAGAGAGGAGAGAGAGATGAGAGAGAGAGAGAGAGAGAGAGAGAGAGAGAGAGAGAGGAGAGAGAGAGAGAGAGAGAGAGAGAGAGACAGACAGACAGACAGACAGACAGACAGACAGACAGACAGACAGACAGCACACACACACACACACACACACACACACACACACACACACACACACACACACACACACACACACACACACACACACACACACACACACACACAGAAAGTGAGAGAGACAGAGACAGAGAGAGGGTGGGTTGGCTTAAAAACCCGAAGAAAGATCATAAAACATGTATCAAATTTCAGTATCACAAAAGCACAGAAATGCATATCAGTTCCTTTGGCACCAGTTCGTTTTGTTAAAGGAAAAGGAGAGAGAATGATAGTCATGCCCCGTGACTCTGCGATGGCAGCCTGATAGTGCGGGTTTGGCTTGCTCCTTTGTGCTGCACTGTCATCTGTGATGTATCGGGGCTGTCATGGACCATGTGTATGTCGACACAACGATCAGCAGTCACCGACTGTTGTTGTGACTTCTCCCAGAACTTTTTGAAAGAGTTGTAAAGTCACTGTACTAAAAAGCTATTCAGGTTCAGTGTGTGGTGTCGTTTAATTGAATTTTTGCCCGTAACAGGATTAAGAGGGACGGGGTAGCTCAGTGGTCAGAGCGCTCGCTTTCCCCACCCAAAGTTAAGCAGCATCGAGCGTGGTTACCAACTGGATGGATGATCGTTTGAGAGCCTCGGCTTCACTACAGTTCTCCCAGTTCACCCAGCTGTAAATGGGTACCTGCCCTCTTTAGGGTCAGGAAAGGTAAAGCAACCAGAGAGAGGAGATGGGCGCCGTCCTCAATATGCTGGCCCCAAAAAAAGCTGAGGTCTCTGATGCCTCGCTCCCCTACGACCACCTAGGTTATTGGACACCTTTACCTTTTTCACAGGATTAAGACGTTCAACTTTACGAATCCGGTTATAAATTGACACCATTTTGAAAATGCTGAACACATCTTTTTCTATGAACGTTATATACATAATCATAGGAATGTGACCCTAAATAAAGCCAGTACAAAGATACTTTATACATCAAAACTGAATCGAGACAGAATGTAAATCGAGGACTCCCAAACTTTTCCGGGAAAATTTGTTCTTACTGGTTTTACGGGATTTGCATTCTCCCAAAGACCATAGCAATAGTCAGATTTGAAATCGTTTGTCTTACCATTGGCAGTCTGTGTACTGGCAGCCCACCTACAAACAGGTGCTTTATCGACAGGAAGTTTCCAGACTCCAGGAAAGGAGGACATAACAATGAATAGTGCTCTGCTGAAAGAGGTTGAACACTTTGCCCACGAGCTTATGCTTTCATGATCTAAAACTGCTACATTCTGCACAAATGTATGGATTGTTGAGAGGTAGGGCTATACTAGTTTTACATTAATGCCTAATAGTATGTCATTGATATAGCTGCATACAATAGGGGACCTAGCGCTGAATCTTGTAAAACACCAGAGGAAATTATGTTAAAATCTGATGAACCATTTTTGATAACAACTGCTTGGGTTCCATTGAAAATACAGTCATTAAAACTAGTCTAGTAGGTTTCCTCTTATACCAACTGCTCTCATTTTATGAAGAAGTCCTTTATGCCGACAGGGTCAAAAGCTTTTGTCATGTCAAAATAAACTGCCTGTGTTGTAATCCAACGATAGAAAGAACATGAATGATTATAGGTACATAAAGAACGGACTAACAGTTAAGTCACTAGAGATGAATCCAGACTGAAAGGCAACTATGATATTAATGGATAATAAAAAAGCAGTAGACGTGCTTATGAATAAAGTTTGCCAAGACTTTACTTACCAACATAGTTAAATAAGTAGGGAAACTGGGCAATAGTTATTGCACAAATCCTTTGATGTTTTTCTGTTTAGAGAAGTAATATGAGCAGTTTTCCAGAGAGGAAGAAGTTAACATGGCTGTACACAGACTTTTGTTGAAGACAGCAGTCAAGGGTTCTAAGATGACTAGTAGGAACAAAATCAACAATCTATCACAAATTGAGTCAGATCCTGCCATTTAATGTTTTCTTTTCAAAAAAAGGATACTATCTTTAACTTGAATACTAGACAACATAAATTCCTCCAGTTCTATCAACATAGAGCATATCCAGCAGTACACCATCTTTGTTTCCCAAAGCTGATTGGAAATTGAAGAAATTATAAAATATATTTGATTTGTCTTTGTATAACAAGAAGCACCATTAGCTAAAATATGGGTGGGAGCATATGAATCAACACTTTCCTTTTTGAAAAAAAAAGTGGCTTTATTCTTTCTATCATTCTATTTTCATTCTCACATTGTGTAAAGTTTGTCTTTTTTTTTTAAAATTCTGAATAGTATTCTGCTATTCTCTGTCTGTATGTTTTATATATCACATAATTTCGGAATTTGTTGTCTTAAGGAGCGCCTGTTTTCTGGTTTACTACCTACTCTCGTTGATCAGTGAATCTCTTTACCTTGGCTCATAATGAACACACGCACCATTCTTACAAGTGGTCACTAAACGTGTATGCCTAAAGTAACGATGAAGGTTCGTCCAGATACCACAGAAGCTATCCTAGAAAATCAGTGAGACCGTAAGACGAGTCCTGGGATGACTGGGTATGCTGGATATCCGG
>JASPKP010005672.1:0-15478 GCA_030674155.1 Stramonita haemastoma | reverse complement strand
AATACAGTTGCACACGGGAAAACAGAAAAAAAGGGGTGGCGCTGTTTTTTGTGGCAACTCGCTCTCCCTGAGGAGAGCACCCGGAAAATTTTCACGCAAAAAATTTTCTGTAAAAAACTTAAAGTGGTGTAAAATTTTAAAAACGAAAAATTTGTCACAAACTGAACCAATTTTGGGGAATTTTTTCCGGTTTCTATTCTTTTTTAAAAAACCCTATCTAGTTTCACCCACATCTTTAAAATACTGAAAAAAGTTTTTAAAAATTTTCTTATTTTAGAAAAAAGATTTTTGGGTTAGCAAAAAGCATTGGAAAAAAGGGACACAAGAGATTTTTTCATCCCTTTCATCCTTTTCTTTTCAAAAACCCAAACCGCTGACATATGCAAAAGAAGTTTTTCTTCAATGCGCCCCGAAGAAACTGATTAAAAAGTTACCAAGTGTCGATTCGACGGGCGTATCAACTCGCACTGGGATTTCCCCACTCATCCATGTTTTTTAAAAGGTGCATTTTGGGGAACCCTGTAAAAGTTGGAAATACATCCCTGCTCCCCCCCCCCCCCCCCCCTATTAAAATAGCGTTTTACAATTTGGGTAAAATTTTTTGGTGATATGCCAGGGGCTATTAAAAACAAATGGAGCATTTTAAGGGTTTTTCTTTGTAAGTTGTTCTTCCTTGGAGATTTTGGAACCCCCAAACCTTAAAGGGAAAAAAGGGACAATTTTTCAAAAACCCCCTCATAAAAAAGGGGTTTTTAAAAGGGTTTGTTAAAGTTTAAACCCAAAAATTAACCCGGTCCGATGGTTTTAATACAATGACCCTTCCTTTTTTTAAGAAATGGGTTTTTCCCCCAAAGAACGCATTCCAGGAAAAAAACCCTGTTTTTTCCCATAAAATCCCCCCCCAAAAAGGGAATCAGGTCCCCTGGGGTTCGTTTGGGTTTGGGTTTTGCCCCGCCCCTTTGGTTTTTGTTCCCCGGAATGACTCCTTTTCCATTCCTGTCAAAGGGTTTTCCAAAACAAGAGGGCAGCTCCCTGTTTTCCGGAAAACTTGGACGGGATTGGGAAGGGAACTTTTGGGCCAAACCCTAAAATTTTTGAACACCCCCCACCCCGATGCAAAAATGCAAGAAATTTGATTATAGTGGAGAACCCTTCCCCCTTAAAACATCCCCACCCCCTCTCTACATTACAAAATTCCCGGGATTCAAAAAAATTCTTTTTTTTTTAATTTTCTTGCAATACCAAACATCTCCCAACCCGTACCCCCCCTGGCAGACCCCCCATCTTTCCCCACCCGATAAATCCTTTTCCCGGTTTTTTTCGTAAAAAAGTTTGGGGGGGCCAAAAACCCCCCGTTTTTCCCCCCCCCCGGTGGAAACCCCAATAAACATTTTTAAACAAAACCCCCCCCTCCCCCCCCCAAAAAACAAAACCGGGGCTGGTGGTAAAAAAGCAAAAGGGAATGCTTATTTCCTTTAAACCTCAATAAAAAAGAATAGTTAATAAAAAAAGAGTTTTAAATAAAAATCTGGGCCAAGGGGGCATAAGGACAGTCAGCGTTGGAGATGTTTTTCCCAAAGGCCCCCAACTAGCCCCGGGGGCTGCACACTTAAGGCTGTGCAAGTCGGGCCCTCCTAGTCAGAGAGTCATATTTTGATCACAAAGACTAAGGCAATAAATTTGAAAAAGGGGCCGCTATAGTGGGGAGAACAAGGTTTGTTAAACCCCTTTGCAGGCTTGGGGAAAGGGTTTTGCTGTACCCCCTTTTTTCCCAAGGTGGGGCGGGGGGGGTCAAAAACTGATGAAATTCTGTTTTCAAGCCCATTTTAAAAGGTAGGGCCTTATTAAAAGGGAAACACTTGAAAGCAAAAAAATCAAAAAAATTATCATTTTTCCTGAAATTGTTGCCTTGGAAAAATTCCTTTATGACTGCCAAACTAGAGTTTCAAAAACCGCCCCTTTTTTTTTCTTTTTAACAATTAAAGAAACTTGTTTCTCCCAGACTTTTTTTTTACAACCTCATTCAAAAAAAACTGCAAAAATTAAGATTAGATTTATTTGAACCCCGAATAATTTAACTTTCATTTCGGGCCTTCAACTACAAAAGAAAACCCCCCTTTTTCCTATCTCTCTCTTTTCCCTCTTTTTGTGTCTTGCCCTCTGGTCTTTCAAAACCCTTTTTAAACTTGCGTTTTTTCAAAAAAAAATCACCCAAAGGGAGTTTCTGGCATTTTTCCATTTTTTTTTTTTATTTTTAGAAAGGGGTTCGTTAAATACAATTATTAGGGTGTGTTAGGTGAGATAAAAAAATCGAAAGGACTTGCAAAAAAAATTATTTGCAAGGCACTGTCCAAGGAGGAAAAAAAAAGGCAGACCAAGGAAAAAGATGGGGGGACAAACATCAGCGAATGGACAGGCCAAAAAACTCAAAAAAAAACCTAGAGAGGGAGAACAAAGAGAGGAATGGAGGGAAAATGGTTTTTCAAGTCTTTAGGGGGGCTCCCCTGGTCGCCAGACTAAGGGATAGATTTGACAGTAGATAGATAGATGATAGAAAAGATAGATAGATAGAAGATAGATAATAGAAAAGATAAAATAGATAGATAGATAATAGGGAAAAATAGGCCGGGGGGCCCCCCCTAGGAAAAACCCTGTTTTCGGAGTTAACCCGCACTGCAGAAAAAACCAGGCCTAGTTTCAACAGGGGGTGAGGAAGGGCACAAGAAAAAGGGGCATTTAAAAAAACTTTATGCTGGCTTTGCATAACCCGGGAAAAAAATTGTAAAAATGTGGGGAAGCTTCGGGGGTAACTCAGGCCCTAAAGTTTGGGGAATATAAAAGATGTTTATGTGTTCCAAAAACACATTTTAATTTACCCCCTTTCTTTACGATGTAAATTATTGCAAGTCTGTTTTTAAAATTTTTTGTTCAAAAAAAACAACCCTTTGTTTTTTTTGGTGTAGCCTGTTATGAAAAATTTAAAACAATTCTTTTTTTTGGGGTTCTTTTGCTGCTTTTGTTTCCCTTTTTGGGCATTTTTTTTTTCAGGTTTCCTGGGGGCATTTTTCCTTTCTGTTTGAATTTTCATAAAAAATTCTTTATCATTATGATTTCCAAAATTTCTTGGGAACAAGCACACTTTTTATATGTTTTTTTCTCTTTTATTTTCCGTTTGCAATGCATAACGGGGGTCAATTTTGTTTTTGGGGTTCTATTGGATTGTTCCCAAGGGCATCACTGCATGGAAATTTTTTTTAATAATGAATTTTTTTGACTTTTAAAGTGGGTGACCTTTTTATATTTTTGCATGACCTTTAAACCCTGGTTTTTGTTTTTAAAAAAAAAGGAAAAAATCCAAAAGTTTTTTCATTAAATTTTTCCTTTTATTTCTTTTTTTTATTTTTTGGGGTAAAGGAATAAAACACTTTGTAAAAGTTTTTTAATCCCCCCCCCGTTGTATCAGTTCTTTTCAATTTTTTAATCTGTTTTCCCCCCGGCACACCAAGGCCTTACACTTTTGAAAAGCGGAACATGATTTAACGTGTGTTTTCAAATTTTTTGCGTGCTTTCCCCACAAAAAGGGGCCTTCCCGGGTTTTTTGTCTCAACCGAAGGACTTTTGGGGAGAGTGGGGTCAGCACTGATGTTAAACTCCAGGAGGAAAAAAACCTCCACGAAAAGGGAATCGAACCCGGGGGCGTCCAAAAATTTCGAGGGGCAATGTTTTTGACCAGGGTTTTCCGTCCCCGGTGTGTGTGTGGGGGTGTGTGTGTGTGTTTTGTGTGTGTGGGGGTTTTGTGTTGTGTGTTGGGTGTGTCTGTCTGTCTGTTTTGTCTGTCTGTCTGTCTGTCCTGTCTGGGGGGGTCTGTGTGTCTGGGTGGGTCTGTTTCTGTGTGTTTGTGTCCCGTGTTCCCGTGTGTGTTGGGGGAGAGAGGGGGGAGAGAAAGGGGGAGGGGGGGGGGGAGGGGAAGGGGGGAGGAGAGGGGGGGGGGGGGGGAGGGAGGGGGGGGGGGGGAGGGGGGGGGGAAGGAGGGGGGGAAGAGGGAGGGGGGGGGGGAGAAGGGAAAACCTTTGGAAAGGCGGGTTTTAACATTTTTTTTTTTTGGCAATTTTAAAAAAAGCCCCTTTTGGGGGGTTTGGGGGGAATTAATTTTTTTGTTTTTTTCAAAAAACCCAAATTCATCTCCAAAAAAAAAACATTTTTAATTTTTGACCCCCCAAAAAGAAAACAAACTACAAGAGAAAAGAAAAATTTAAAAAAGAGGGGTTTTTTTTTTTTTTAAAGAGACACACAAACACAAACACAAAGAATGAAAGTTCGAAAAGTAGAGGAAGAAAAAAAAAAATTTTTAAACCCCCCCCCCGGGGGGGGGGGTTTTTTTTTTTTTTTTTTTTTTTTTTTGGGGGGTTTTTTCCTTCCCTTTTTTTCCCCCGGGTTTTTTTTTTTTTTTTTTTTTCCCCCGGGGGCCCCAAAAAAGGGGGAAAAAGGGGGGAAAAAAAGGGGAAACCCCCGGGGGGGGGTTTTTTTTTAAAAGGGAAGGGGGGGGGGGGGGAAAGGGGTGGGGGGGGAAAAAAGGGGGGGGGGGGGGGGGTTTTTGGGGGGGTTTTTTGGGGGGGCCCCCCCCCCCGGGGGGGGTTGGGGGGGGGTGGGGGGTTTTTTTTTTGGGGGGGTTTTTTGGGGGGGGGTTTTTGGGTTTCGGGTTTTTTTTTTTTGGGGGGTTTTTTTGGGGTTTTTTTTTTTTGGGTTTTTTTTTTTTGGGTTTTTTTTTTGGGGTTTTGGGGGGGGGAAAAAGGGGGAAAAAAAAAGGGAAAAAAAAAAAAAAAAAGGGAAAAAAAAAAAGGGGGGGGTTTAAAAATTTGGAATTTTCCCCAAAAAAAAACCCTTTTGGGAAAAAAAAAAAAAAAGGGCCCCAAAAAAACCAAAAAAAAAAAAAAAATTTTAAAAGAACACAAAACAAAAAAAAAAAATTAAAAAAGGGGGAAGAAAAAAAAACCCCCCCCAAAAAATTTTAATTTTTTTTTAATTTTTTTTTAAAGGGGGGGGAAAATGAATTGCCTTTTTTTCATCCAGCCTTCTATTAAAAAATACAAAATAGTAAAAAGCAAAACTAAAAACAAAAAAAAAAGAAAAGAAAACATAGCATAAAACCTGTTTGTAACAAACGATTATGTTTAAATTCCCTAACTGTGAGGAGAGAAGGAAAAGAAAGAAAAGAGACAGGGAAAACAGAAAAGACGACAGAGGGAAAAGAAAGACAGACAGAAGACTGCTAGAAAGACACAGGGGAGAGAAAAGATGGAGTGGCGAGTTCTAGAGAGGGCGGAATTTAAGGGCAAAAAAGAGGGGGAAGAGAGAGGGGAGAGGGGAGAGAAAAGGAAAAAGAGAGAGAAAAGAGAGAGAGAGAGAGAGAGAGAGAGAGGGGTGTGTGTGTGTGTGTGTGCGGGGCGTGCGTGCGCGCGGGGCGCGCGCGGGGTGTTTTGTTGGGGGGGGGGGGGGGTGGGTGGGGGGGGGGGGGGGTTTTTTAAATCTAAAAGGTTTTGAAAAAAGAATGGGAAAACCCCTGAAGCAAAGGCCCAAAAGCCCCCCAGGGGTAATAAATGCTTTCCCCGCTGATACATTTTAACACAAAAAACTGGGAAAAAAACAAGAACAAAAACCAAAAACTGCCCACCACAGCGGGAAAAAGCAGCAGCAGCAGCAACAACAACAACAGATACAACAATCGCTTAAAAAAAACAGTGGGTTAGCTTTGTTTTCAATTTTGCAAATTTTTAAAGCACGCCTAAAGCAAATTTTCGTTTGTGAATGTTTACTCTCCCTTTCCTTTTTCCCTCACCCGGGCCCCAAAGCACAATTTAAAAACACCCCACCCCACCACACACACACAACCAAAACACAAACACACACACCCCACACACATACACCAAAACATACACCAAAAGTGGGGCGCGAGCGTACTTTCTATGGCCCCCTGTCCGGGCCCCCTTTTCTGGGCTGTCTCTCTGTCTGTTCTATCTCCCCCTTTTCGCTCTGTCTCTTTTCTTTTCTCTGTCTCTCTCTGTCTCTCTCTGTCTCTGTTTCCCCTCTGCCTGTCTGTCTGTCTGTCTGCTGGGCCCGTCTTTTCTGGGCCTCTCCACTCTGTTTCTCTCTCTCTCATCCCCCTCTTCCCCTCTCTCCCCTTCTCTCTTTCTCTTGCTTTTCTCTCTCTTTTCTCTCTCTCCTCTCTTTTCTCCCTCTCCCTTCTCTCTCCTCTCTTTCCTTTAAGGGGTTTTAGTGTTTTTCTTTTTTCCCGTAGGGAGATGGGATTGAACCCGAACCCGTCTTTGGGTCTTTGGAATAAAAGTGGAATCATTCTTGTCCCCTTTTCACTTTAACCCCTTTTTAGTGCCAGTTTTTTCCTAGAAGGTTTAAAACCCCCAAAAAGGACAAAAGCGTTTGAGCCCGGCAGTAAGGGGAAAACAATCCCTCAATTAAAGATCGACAAAGGGAAAAAACCTTTTTTTAACAAATCAAACCCCCATAAATTTCTTTTTTCGAGTTAAACGAACCAAACCACTAACCGCTAACCAACCATTAAGCACTTCAAACCCCGGCAATTTTAAATTACCGCAAACAACCAACCCCTTAAACAACTTCACCGGCAATCAACTTACCGCAAAAAAACCAACCATTAAGACTTCACCAGGCAATCAACTTAACCAAACAAACCCCAAAAACCACTAAGCACTTCCCCGGCAATAATCCCCAAAAAACAAACCAACCACTTGCACTTCCCAGGCAATCAACTACCCAAAAACAAACCAACCACTTTAAGCCTCACCAGGCAATCAACTTCCCCAGCAAACTAACCTTCCAACCACTAACCACCAGCAACCCAATGCAAAACCCTATATAACCAACTAACCCCCAGCTAACCAACTTTTTCCACTTCAGCAAACCAACTAGTTAACCATCAATTTTAAACCACTAACCATCAGTAACCCAACTGTTAAATTTTAACCAACTATTTTAAAACTATTTTATAACCCTAACCCCTCAGCTAACCAACTAGTTAACCCACTCACTAACCAACTTTTAACCACTATTAACCACTAACCACTCAGCTAACCAACGTTAACCAACTAAAAAACCCCAACAAACCACTCAGCTAACCAAAGTAAAACCAACTAATAACCAACTAACCCCACTCAGCTAACCAACTTGTTACCAAAACTATAAAACCAACAACCCCGGGGCACCCAATATTAACCAACAAAAAACCAACTCCCCTCAGCTAACCCAACCCAACAAACCCTCAGCTAACCCAAATAGTAAAACTAGTTTAACCAACAACCCCCCGGGAAAAAAAATACTAACCCCACTAACCAACTTAACCCTCAGAAACCCAACAGAACCAACTTTTTAAAACCAAACAACCACTCAGCTAACCAACTATTTAACCAAATATAACCAAACTAACCACTCAGCTAACCAACATTAAACCAACTAGTTAACCAAAACTAACCACCGCAAACCAAAAGTTAACCAACTATTTAAACCAACTAACCACTCAGCTAACCAACTAGTTAACCCAATTTAAAACCAACCTACCCTCAGCTAACCCAACTTTTTAACCCTAATATCCAACAACCACCCCGAAACCCAAAAACAGTTAACCAACTATAAAACCCAAACAACCAAAAATACTAACCAACTATTAAAACCACTAAAAACCCAACTAACCACTCAGCTAACCAACATTTAAACCAACTATAAAAACCAACTAACCACTCGCTAACCAACTAGTTTAACCCATCGCTAACCAACTAGTTAACCAATAGTTTCCAACAACCACTCAGCTAACCAACATTAAACCCAAATATTCCAACAACCCACTCAGCAAACCAACAGTTAACCAAAATAACCAACTAACCATCAGCTAACCAATAGTTTAACCAACTTTTTTAAACCAACAAACCCCAGCTAACCAACATTAACCCAACATAAAACCCAAACTAACCACCAGCTAACCAAAAAATTAACCAACTGTTAACCAATTTTAAAAAAAATAACCACTCAGCAAACCCACAGTTCCAACTATTCCCCAACTAACCCTCAGCAACCAACTGTTAACCAAAAATAACCAACTAACCCCAAATAGCTAACCAACTTTAAACCAAAACTTTTAAACCAACTAACCACTCCTAACCAACATTTAAACCAATATTACCAACAACCACCAGCAACCAACTATTAACCAAAACAAAAAAAACAAAACCACTCAGCAAACCAACTAGTTAACCACTCAGCTAACCAACTATTTTAACCAACTTTTTAAAACCAACAAACCACTCAGCAAACCAACTAGTTCCCAACAAAAACCAATTTAACCACTCACAAACCACCCAACCACTCAGCTAACCAACTGTTAACCAACTATATAACCAACTACCCTACTAACCCAAACTAGTTAACCAACTTTTAACCAACAAACCCACCAGCTAACCCTATTAAACCCAACTAAAAAACCAACTAACCACTCAGCTAACCAACTAGTTAACCAACTTAAACCAATAACCACTCAGCAAACCCAACTATTAACAACTTAAAACCAAAACTAACCACTCGCTAACCAACTGTTAAACCAACTAAAACCCAAACCACCAGCAAACCAAACTATTTTTAACCAACTATAAAACCAACTAACCACTAGCTAACCAACTATTTAACCAACTAAAAACCAACTAACCACTCAGCTAACCAACCAACTAACCCTCAGCAAAACCAAAATATTCCCAAAATTAAAACCAACTAACCACCCAACCAAAACTTTTAAACCAACTTTAAAACCCAACAACCACCAGCAAACCCAACAACTAACCACCAGCTAACCAACTAGTTAACCAACTATATAACCAACTAACCACTCAGCAAACCCAACATTTAAAACCCAACTATTTAAACCAACTAACCATCAGCTAACCAAATATTTAAACCCAAACTATAAAACCAACAAACCACTCGAAAACCAATGTTAACCAACTAATAACCAACAAACCACTCACAACCCAATAGTTAACCAACTATTTAAACCCAACTAACCACTCGTAACCAAACTAGTTAACCACGTTAACCAAAAACCCAAACCACTACCAACTGTTAACCAACTATAAAAACCAATAGTTAACCCCAGCTAACCAACTGTTAACCACCAGCTAACCAACTAGTTAACCCTCAGCTAACCAACTAGTTAACCAACTATAAAACCCAACTAACCACTCAGCAAACCCAAATGTTAACCCCGCAACCAACAGTTAACCAACTATATAACCAACAACCACTCAGCTAACCAACTATTTAAACCAACTAAAAACCCAACAACCCACTCAGCTAACCAATAGAAACCAACATATACCAAAACTAACCCCAGCTAACCAACAGTTAACCAACTATAAACCAACTAACCACTCGCAAACCCAACTAGTTAACCAACTTAAAACCCAAACAACCACCCCCAAACCCAAAGTTAACCAACTATATAACCAACTAACCCTCAGCAAACCAACTTTTTTCCACTCAGCTAACCAACTACAAAACCAATATTAAACCAACTATATAAAACTAACCAATAGCTAACCAACTAGTTAACCAACTATATAACCAACAACCAAATAGCTAACCAACTAGTTAACCAACTATATAACCCAACAAACCCAAAATAGCAACCAACTTTTAACCAACTATTAACCAAAAAACCAAATACAAACCAACTATTAACCCAAACAAATATAACCAACAACCAAATAGCTAACCAACTGTTAACCAACATAAAACCCAACTAACCAAAGCTAACCAACTAGTTAAGAAACTAATAACCAACTAACCAAATACAAACCCCAACAGTTAACCAACTTTATAACCAAACAACCAAATACAACCAAAAAACCCAAAAATACAAACCCAACTAAGCAAATAGCAACCCAATAGTTAACCAACATAAACCAACTAACCAAAAGCTAACCAACTAGTTAACCAACATAAACCAACTAACCAAATAGCAAACCAACATTAACCAACAAAAAAAACCCAATAACCAAATAGCTAACCCGTTAAGCAACTATATAACCAACTAACCAAAAGTAACCAATATTAACCAACTTATAACCAACAAACCAAATAGCTAACCAACTAGTTAAGCAATTTTTTATAACCAAAAAACCAAATAGCTAACCAAAAATTAACCAACATAAACCAACAAAACCAAATAGCAAACCCAAACAAACCAAATAGCAACCAACTAAGAAAAATAGCAAACCCAAACTATTTTAACCAACTTAAACCAACAAACCAAAATAGCAACCCAAACTAACCAAATGCAACCAACTATTAACCAACTATAAAACCCAAAATCCCAAATACAAACCCAACTATTAACCAACTTAAAACCAACAAACCTAATAGCTAACCAACTAGTTAACCAACTATATAACCCTCCCCAAATAGCTAACCAAACTAACCAAATAGCAAACCCAAACCATTAACCAACTTATAACCAACAAACCCAAAAATACTAACCAACTAAGCAAATGCTAACCAACTAGTTAAACCAACTATATAAAAACAAAACCAAAATGCTAACCAAATAGTTAACCAACTATAAAACCAATAACCAAATGCTAACCAACTTTTAAACCAACATAAAACCCAAACTACCAAATGCTAACCAACTAAGCAAATATTTAAACCAACTAGTTAACCAACTAATAACCAACAAACCCAAATAGAAACCCAACAACCAAATAGCAAACCCAACTAGTTAACCAACTATAAACCCAAAAACCAAAAAGCTAACCAACTATTTAACCAACTATATAACCAACTAACCAAATAGCTAACCAACTAAGCAAATACTAACCAACTATTTAAAACAAATTATAACCAACTAACCAAATATATAACCAATAAAAAATAGCTAACCACCATCGAAAAAGTTGCCAGCCAGCAAATCAACTGACTAATTAGTAGTCATTTACCCAGCTAGCAACGAACCCCAGCAGTCAACTACCAACCAGCAGCAACAAACCCAACTAACCCAAACTAACCAATCAGCTAACCAAAAAACAAGCACTAGAAATAACCAAGCGCTGCCAAAAAGCTGTTAGAAAATTTAAACCCAAAAACAGCCAGAAACTGTACCCGACAGCAAAACCAACAACCCAAAGCAGCTAACCAACAAACCAAGCACTTCCAACTAACCCAGCAGTTTGCCACTAACCCAACTTGCCAAATACCAGCCAGCTACCCAAAAAAACCCAAACCCAACCTTGAGCCAACAACCCCGCCAGCCAAATAAACAAGCTTACTTTTTTTGTGAAAAATCCAATTGCGTTGGGGAATTTAAACGATTTCACCATGAGCCCAATGAAAAAAGGGGCAACGAATTGGAGACAGTTACCTTTTTTTGCATGATGTTGATGGCGGATAAGATATGTAACTCTCAAAATTGCTCTGTAAAGGGGTTACAGCTCGATTTTGGGTCGCATTTCTTCCCAATGAGCACATGGCAAATTCACACTGTAGAGGGCTGACCGGAGTTCGAAAATTCCCCGTACTCTTATAAAATTCGAACCGAAACCTTTCAGTCCGTAACCAACACAAATCATTGCATCAGGCGGTTTTTTTTTTGTTTTTATTTGTTTCCTTTTGTTCAGTCTGTCCTGTAAAAAAAATTGCCACTTTAAAACATCGCAACTTGATCGGATTCTTTCCCCGGAAATACTGAATTACAGGCAAGCTTTGGCTTGACATTGAGGTAAAATTTAAAAGAAAATTGAAATATTTTTTCTTGAGAGAAATTTTTCTGTGACAAATTGAAAATTTGTCCAAAAAAAAGGGCTGAAAAACCAATAAGAAAAAAGGGAAACAAAAAACTTTCAACACTTTTTCCCCCTAATAACTCGTTTTCATCGATAAATTGTTCTGATTTGTTTATTTCATTTCCATTTTATTGTATTGTTTTATCCTCTAATTTCACGTTTTTTTCTTTGATTGAAATAAATATTTTTTCATTTCTGCTTTTTTAGTTTAGTTTTGTTTATTCTTCGTTACCTTTTTTCTGAATGTTATTACTTTACCCCATTTTACGTCATTTTGTTTTACTTTTTTTTGTTTTTTTCAACTAAATTGTACACTTGGAAAAGGAACAGTAGCGTGCATTCATGCTTCAGATCTGTTAGAGATATCAAACAGAAAAATTAGGCAGCACAATTTTCATAGACTAAAAAGGCTTTTTACAAGTTAACCATGACCGCGGTAAATCCCTCGTTGGACCCCATTAAAAAAAAACACAAAAAACGATGAAAGCAACGGGCATGGTTGACATTGCAAAAGCCCTTTTACAGTCTATGAAAATTCGCATGCCGATCTTCAGTGTTTGATATCTCTAACAGTTCTGAAGTATAAAAGCACGTCGTTTCGCGAGTTTTTTAGATATTTGAATTCAGAACAGAAGGCAACCACCATTTGGGGTGGGATCACGGTCATTTTTGTTGAAAGTGTAATAGATGATGATGATGAGAGATTAGTGATGATGAAATGATGAGAATGATGATGATGAGATGAAGGTGGTGAGGGATATGGAGGATGATTTAGAGATATGATGATGTTTATGATGAGGTGGGGGTGGTGATGGGGAGATGGTGGGGGGGGTGGGAGTGGTGATGGGGGGGTGTGATGATGATGATGATGATATGATGAGATGATGATGAGGTGGGGTGGGGGTGGTGGGGATGGGGATGGTGTGGTGATGGGGATAAAAAGGAAAATGCTGAAGAGCAGGGACGACGACGTGCGCGAGCGTGCGAGCGAGGGCGATGCGAGACGATGACGTGAGAAGGATGGTGAGTGGTGTGATGAGATGAGAGGTGGTGGGGTGGGGGGGTTGTGGGTTGGGGGTGGGGGGGTGATCAGATGAATTAGGTGAAGTGGAGGGATGGGGACGGTTTGGGTGGAAAATTGGACTCAATTCCTATTGGGGGGGTATCAAACGATATCAAACGCGACCCCCCTCCAATTACCAGCTTCTGTTTTCCCATCCTCACCACTCCAACAGAGCCATGGTTTCCCCTGCATCTTTGTCCTTTTCGGGGAACGATTTCCTCGGGTGCTCCCTTCCTCAAAGTGGGAATATGGCTGCCAACAGGCGGGTAGGGGGAAACATCAGGGCTGCCAACATGGCGAGGTACTTGGAAAGAGTCATGGCCCACATGGCGGGTACTTGGAAACATCATGACGCCAACATGGCGGGACTTGGAAAAACAGTCATGGGCCCCAACAGGCGAGGTACTTGGGAAACAGTCATGGCTCCCAAACGGCGGGGGTACTTGGAAACAGCATGACTCCCAAACAGGGCGGGGTACTTGGAAAACATCATGATCCCAACAGGCGGGGGTACTTGGAAACATCATGACGCCAACATGGCGAGGTACTTGGCCCAGTCTGACGCCAACTGGCGGGGGTTTTTTTGAAACATCAGACTGCCAACATGGCGAGGTACGGGAAAACCGGGCTCCCAACAGGGCGAGGTACTTGGAAAACATCATGGCTGCCAACAGGCGAGGTACTTGGAAACAGCCCCTGGCTCCCAACAGGCGGGTACTTGGAAACAGTCAGACTCCCAAACAGGCGAGGTTTTTTGGAAACGTCATGACGCCAACATGGCGAGGTACTTGGAAACTCATGACTGCCAACATGGCGAGGTACTTGGGGAAAAACAAGACTGCCAACAGGCGAGGACTTGGAAACAGTCATGCCTGCCAACATGGCAGGCTTGGAAACGTAAAGACTGCCAACATGGCGAGGTACTTGGAAAATCAGACGCCAACAGGGCGGGGGTCTTGGAAACAGTCAGACGCCAATTGGCGGGGGTTACTTGGAAACAGTCATGACTGCCAAATGGCGAGGTATTTGGGAAACAGTCAGACCAAAAAACGCCAATTTTCCATTCACGTGCAAATTCATCCGCAGGGGGAAATGACGGAGAAAAGAGTGCGTCATTCTTCGGGTACGGCCAGAGTGTTAAGCTGGGGAACGTACAACAACAACAACTAAACAACAGCAACAAACAGCAGCACAGCAATCTTCTGGGGGCACTGTCTGAAATCATCCACGTTCTGTTTTTCCTTAATTCAAACCCTCTGTGTGACTTCTCGTGTTCGAAAAAGTAGTCGTCCACTGTTTTCAAAAACCTAGCTCTTTTTTCGCGTGGTTTTCAGTTCCACAAAATTTCCTAGGGGTTTTTCCTTGGATACGTCATTTTTCCACACACACCATTGCCCTTGATTGGGGCTCTACGCACAAAGCGGCCAAATCACACTGTGTTGTAGGTTTCTATATAATATTTTTTTTATTGTTTACAGACCACTGTACCCACTTTCCCTTGAACCCCGTGACCCCCTGCTTGGTAACAGTCTCTGAACAGCATTTTTTCCCCCCTTTTCAAAACAAAATACAAAGGGAGATGTAATTTGCGCACACAATGTGCAAGAAAACTGTGCAAACTGGTGTATGTGTGTTCAATTTTCTTTTAAAGTCTGTAACTGATTCTATGGGTGAGGCAGGTAAAAACGCGGGCCTTTTCATTTGGGGGAAGGAGGGGATCTGCCAGGGTCTTGCTTAAAAACACTGTGAACGGGCCACGACTGTAATGTGTATGTGTATGTGTATGTGTGGTGGTGTGTGTGTGTGTGTGTGTGTGGTGTGGGGTGTTTTTGTTGTGTTGTGTTGTTGTTTTTGTTGTTTTGTTTGTGTTGTGTTGTGTTTGTTGTGTTGTGTTTTGGGGTTATTTTTGGGGGGAGTGCGTATTTTAAAAAAAAAATTCTATTATTTCAAAATAATGAAATAAGCAATCATGTGGGTTTTTTTTGGGGTTTTTTTTACATCCAATCCCTTTTGTTACAGTTTTGTAAATCTTGTCATCTGTTCCGACCGGCACCAAGGCCTACTCTTACGAAAAGCGAACAATTTAACGGTCTTACGATGTTCTGCATGCGTTCGCCACGGGGGCCTAGTTTTTAGTCTCAAAAGGGCTTTTGGGGAGTGGTGGTATGTATGATGTATGTGTGTGGTGTGTGTGTGTGTGTTGTGTGTGTGTGGGTGTGTTTTGGGGGTGTTGGTGGTGTGTGTGTGTGTGTGTGTGTGTGTGTGTGTACTGTGTGTGTGGTTTTTTGTTGTTGTTTTTTTTTTGTGTGTTTTTTTTTTTTTTTTTTTTTTGGGGGGGGGTGGGGGCTGTATCTTTAAGTGCCAGTACATGCTGATTTGTATCAGGTATCTAAAAAATTTAGACAAAGTACCTCTGTTTCAATAAGTCCTTGGGAAGCGAGGTTTGACGTGGCTTATAAAATTTTTACTGGTGATGATTTCATCACTACACCTTTTATCAGGGGTGCGGAATCAGGACAGAAAATAACGTCCTTAACAGGGAGGGACCAACACCTTTTTT
>JASPKP010005671.1:0-15478 GCA_030674155.1 Stramonita haemastoma | reverse complement strand
TTGGGCGCGCGGCGGGGTTTGTGTGTGAAAGTGTTGTGTGGTGGGGTGTGTGTGGGGCGCCACGCGCGCGCGCGTCCTTTGGTGGTTTTTTGTGATATTTTTTATTTAAAGCTTTCATATAATTTTTTGAACAAAATTGATTTAAAATGTAACTACCCTTGTGCCCCTTTTGGGGTTTTAGATTCGCATCAATATATCTGTCAGAAATGAAATTGCCCTTCAGGGATGTTTAAAGTTTTTTTGACGGGGGGAAACTTGATTTAAAAGTCCTTCGGATGAGATTTTAAAAAACCGGGGCCCCCCGGGGTGCGAACCCCAGCAGAACATTTTGCGCCCATTTTTAAATCCTGTTCCGCTTTTCATAAGATAGGCCTCGTGTGCCGGTGGGAACAATTGACAATATTTTACAAAACTGCTACACACGGGGACCGGATAAAAAAAAAAGCACATGATGGCTTTTTTTCCGTTATCCTCGATATAAAAGAAAAAAATACTACAAAAAAAAACATTTTTTTATGACTGGCCCTGAAAAAACTTTCTGTGGCCCCCCCCCCCCCCCCGCCCCCCGTTCCCCCCCCTTTCCCGCAGGGCTCCTACTCCTGTTCCCCCCCCCCCACCTCTCCTGACCACAAACAAAAATTGGAAGAAAAAATTTTTATGTTTTTCAAGAGAAGCAACGCACGTAATGGCAAAAATTTTAGATTAAAATAAAAAAGAAAGGTTTTTTGGGGTTGAACTGGTGATGTGGTGAAAAATTTTTTGTGAAAGTTTCTTCTTTTCCCCTTTTCCCCTTAATGTGTTGTTGTTGTTGTTGTTGTTGTTGTTTTTTGTTTGTTGTTTTTGGGTTTTTTCCTTCTTCTTCTTCTTCTTTTCTTTTCTTCTTCTTTTTCTTCTTCTTTTCTTTTTGTCCCTTGTTCTTCTTCTTCTTTTTCTTCTTTTCCCCCTTTTTCTTTCCCTTTTCTTCTTTTTTCTTTCCCTTTTTCTTTTTTCTTCTTCTTTTTTCTTCTTCTTCCCCTTTTTCGAAAATTTTTCGAAATTTTTCTTTTTCTTGTTCTTGTTTTTTTTTCTTTTTTCTTGTTTTTGTTCTTCTTTTTTTTTCGAACGCTCAGACAGCAACTATTTTTTTTCTGTCTAAAAGCCAGAAGTTTTTCGCTGCCGTTTAAACGCCTGAAAAAGTTTGGCCCAAAATTACCCCCACCCTTTGGGAGGAAAAAGATTTTTTTTTTTTTAAGTCTTTTTGGGAAAAAAGAGACGAAAAGACAAAGACTGTGAATGATTTCGCTACCCTGCCCCGGGAGAAAAAGTAAAAATTTGGGGGGAAAGGGGGCGGAGGGGGGGGGGGGGGGGGGGGGGGGGGGGGGGGGGGGGGGGGGGGGGGGGGGGGGGGGGGGGGGGGGGGGGGGGGTATAGCCTAGTGGTCAGAACATTACTCTGGCAATTTGACGACCCGGGTTGGATTCCCATTCCAGGGAATTTTTCCTCTGGAGTTAACATCAACGCTGACTCCACTCTCTCCAAAAGTCCTTCGGATGAGGCTGAAAACCGAGGCCCCGTGTGCGAACGCAAGCAGAATATCTTGTGCCACGTTAAATCCTGTTCCGCTTTTCGTAAGAGTAGGCCATTGTGTGCCGGTGGGAACAGATGACAAGATTTACACACAAAAACCTGCATACCACGGGTCTGGATGAAAAAAAGCACATGAGTGCTTATTCCATTATCCTCGATATAAAATAATAATTATATAAAAACGAATTGTCAATTTTCCAGTTGATGACCAATGCTTTTCACACTGGCTGAACTCAATATGATAAAAAATTACAATAATTATGAAAAAAAGACTGAGATCTGTGTGGTGGTGTGTGTGTGTGTGTGTGTGTGTGTGTGTGTGTGTGTGTGTGTGTGTGTGTTGTTTTGTGTGTGTGTGTGTTGTGTGTGTGTGTGTGTGTGTGGTTTGTGTGTATTTGTGTATGTGTGTGTTTAATGCGTACGCGTGCGTGCGCATGCCCATGTGCGTGTAAGATCTCTTTCTCTCATCTCCTCCCCCCCCTCTCTCTCTCTCTCCCTGTTCTTTTCTTTCTCTGTCTGTCTGTCTGTCTGTCTGTCTGTCTGTCTGTCTGTCTGTCTCTCTGTCAGGGACAGAGCAGTGTAAAAAACCCACCAATCCTGTCCTGTCCTGTGCACCCATGTCATGTCCACACTAAAAGCTTTCTCCTTGGTGTTGTTCTCCAAACAATGTCGCTGTTGTCTTTCCATCGTTTTAATGGAATCCGTGTTTGTGTGGAAATGTTTTCCCCCCCCCTCTGCCCCACCCCCTGTTCTATTTAGCTAAGGTGTTTTGCGCTCTTTTCCTTCCGAGTTTTAGTTAAGTTGCTGTGGGCATCTGGGTCAGTTTTTGGAAAGGCGACATTTATTCTAATTTACAAAGAGATTTTTGTTCTTGGTTTTCTTGTTCTTGTTCTTCTTGTTCTTTGTAATTCTTCTTCTTTGCAATTTTTCTTCTTCTTTGCAATTTTTCTTCTTTGTTCTTGTTCTTGTTCTTGTTCTTTCTTCTTGTTCTTCTTCTTCTTCTTCTTCTTTGCAATTCTTTGCACTTCTCTGCACTTGTTCCTGTTCTTGTTCTTGTTTTTGTTCTTGTTCTTGTTGTTGTTGTTGTTGTTGTTGTGTTGTTTTTTGTTGTTGTTGTTGTTCTTCTCTTCTTCTTCTTCTTCTTCTTCTTCTTTCTTCTTCTTCTTCTTCTTCTTTTCTTCGCATTCATCATCATCATCGTCATCGTCATCGTCATCGTCATCATCATCATCATCATCATCATCATCATCATCATCATATCATATCATCATCATCATCATCTCCTTCTTCTTCTTCTTCTTTTTTCTTCTTCTTCTTCTTCTTCCTTCTTCTTCTTTTCTTCTTCTTCTTCTTCTTTCTTCTTCTTCTTTCTTCTTCTTCTTCTTCTTCTTCTTCTTCTTTTTTCTTCTTCTTTTCTTCTTCGCATTCTTCTTCTTTCTTCGCATTCTTTCGCAATTCTCTTCTTCTTCTTCTTCTTTGCAATTGTTGTTGTTTTCTTGTTCGTTCTTCTTGTTTTTCTTGTTCTTGTTCTTGTTCTTCTTGTTCTTGTTCTTCTTGTTCTTGTTCTTGTTCTTTGTTCTTGTTCTCTTCTTCTTCTTCTTCTTCTTCTTCTTCTCTTCTTCTTCTTTCTTCTTCTTCTTCTTCTTCGCATTCTTCTTCGCATTCTTCTTCGCATTCTTCTTCGCATTCTTCTTGTTGGTGTTGTTCTTCTTCGAACGCTTCGTAGCCACCATTGTTGTTTGTCATATGAGCGAAAATGCATTGCTCTGCCGTTTAACAAGCTGACAAAGCAGTGCCAGCGCGGGGAATTGCTATCTGTTAAATCTTTTGGGTGAAAAGAAACTGGCAGTGGGCCCAGAAATCAGAAAATAGACAAGAAGTGGTGTGACAGGGAAGAAAAGGACAATCCAGAATGAAAGAGGGATAGAAAAGAGGGAATTCCCGGCACCGAATTTCCAGAAGGTGGCAATGGCTGTTCATACTGACAGTTCCTTGCTACTGGGCGGGGACATTCAGCTGTTCATGCCTTCATCTTTCTATAGAACTGGGACATTTGTGTGTGGGCCTCGGTAAGTGTTTGCATACTCTCTCTCTCTCTCTCTCTCTCTCTCTCCTCTCTCTCTCTCTCTCTCTCTCTCTCTCCTCTCTCTCTCTCTCTCTCTCTTCTTATATATATTATATATATATCGAGGGTTACCTGCCAGAAGCGGCTATTGGCCACTTTTTCACTTTTTGGTATGTGGAGACTCTTTATAGCATATACTTTACTGTTACAATAAACCATGTGGCTGTGATTGAATTTTAAGTAGTTATTTTCAAAAACCATTTCGGTTTATCAAAGTTCTCCACCCATCCCAACCCTGCCTGGAATGCCCAGAACACGATAGCGGCTAAATGGCAATGCAAATTCATCTACTTCTGATTTCAATTTTCCTCCCCAAAATGTCTATCTGGGGATGATTGAAGCAGGTAGAGGCAAAGTGGCCACAGGCTACATTGTTTTGACCCTGCACAAAAACCGGCCCAATTGTACATGATTACTGCTGGCGATTGCGAAAGAAGGGGGTTCTGTAAATCCTAGTCTCTAATCTAATAATAGAGGGATGTTGGCAGCAACAAACCTGCTTACAGAGGAACTATACAGGGAGACATAATTTTTTAGACTTCCATTTTCATCTGCGTTTGCACAGGAAGAAGACTGCTGGTAATGTTTAAAATTAAGGATTTTTAATACCATAGTTTGTTTAAGTTCTTGTTTATACGAACAAAAGTCGAAATATAATAGTACTCATCGTTACAGTGTGCAATTTGCGCAATATAACGTTTTGAATAATGTCATTTGGACAAAATATTGCTTAATAATGCAATTATGCTGGAAATAAATAACAATTTAGTAAAAAGTTTTTCTTGGCAAACTTTTGTATTTTTTCTTGTTTTAGTTTGAGTTATTCAGTTCCCTTTCCATGATAAACAAAAGCATGTGGGTTTGCAATTGGGCTTAGGCTGAAGGGACAGATGAAACTATTGGACGTAAAGTTGGGTTCTTTCAGATTCTTTATTTTCAAGGGGGTGGAGGTGATTTTTTGTTGTTGTTGTTTCTTTCTTTCTTTGTTCGTTTTATTTCTTGTATCATATGCAGAGACAGTCAAAGGTGCAGCACACACACTACACACACACTAACACACACACACTCACACACACACACACACACACACACACACACACACACACACACACACACACCACACACACACACACGCACACACACACACTAACTCATACACATACACACAGGCATGAAACACACACATATTCACGCACACATATACACGCACACACACGTACACACGCACACACATACACTCAAACACACACACATCAGCGAACAGATAAAAAATTATACAAGCCTTCTACTATGAATCATTGAATGTGTGTATGTATGCACATAAGCACGCACAACACGCACAAAATCACACATGTGTATACATACATGCACACATACCGGAGCGCGAACCGGCACGTGTACACACACAAAAACACATACACACTCACACATGCACCCACACGCGCACACACACACACACATACGCGCACACCACACACACACATACACGCGCGCGCGCGCACACACACATACATACAAAAACACAGACAGAATAAAACAAAAAAAAAAAAACACATACACAAACAAACAAACACACACACACAAATACACACACATATAAACACACATGCACTTATCCACATGCACACCACACACACACACGCACGCACGCAACCGCACACACACCACACACACACACACACACACACACACACACACACATGTTCTCTAAATGTAACACAATTACATAAAGGATCTTTTTGTGGTCTAATAGATTCTATCACATTAATTTAAGGGAACAGAAGTTAAATTAAAGAAGGAATGTTTGAATCACACCCACCCCCCTCCATTCCTCTTCCCCACTACCATAATATATATATATATATATATATATATATATATATATATATATATATAATATATATTATATATATATATATGTATGTATGTATGTATGTATGTATGTATGTATGTATGTATGTATGTATGTATGTATGTATGTATGCCAGCCTACTGTCAGCCATACACCACACCACACACCACACACACACACACACACACACACACACACACACACACACACACACCACACTCACACACACACACACACACACACACACACACACACCACACACACACACACACACACACACACACACCACACACACACATATATGTGTGTGTGTGTGTGTGTGTGTGATGGGGTGGTAGGTAGATTATCTCCCATGTGATCAGGGGCGACAATCAGAGCGTCGTGTTTCTATTTAGGACACACCTGTGAAATTGTCGATGCTCTGTTTTCTTGGGTAGTGGTGTGTTGAAAACGTTGTTGTTGCATGCAATTCGACTCACAGTGGAATGTAGTGTACACTGCCCTCTGTATAAAAATCACATCCCCAAACTGTATAAATGTGTCGTGTTTCTGAGGTGCAAACGGAGATTGGACATCAAAATACGGGCCACTCAGATGTTTCAAAATAAAAGAAAGATCAGCTGATCTGCCTGACCGCAAGTGGTCAACAATAAATGTAAAACAAACAAATTCAGTATGATACAACACAAAACAATGGAAATTCATTCAGTGCAATACAATGCTAAGCGATACAAGGTAATGCATTTCAACCGATCCCGAACCCAAACTCCCACGAAGTCATCTTGATGTCGCTACATAAACCCAGGTTCTCTATGTGAACAGAACACACATCTTGTACATAGGGGTCATCGAAACCTTATGTATCTCTTTTAAGGGAGAAGAGCAGCTGTGGTTAGTGGCATTGGATGACCACAAAACAGACCCAGTATGCGAACTGGCAGGAACAGACATCGCTGGGCTCACCTTACCGGCCTCAACCACTGTGCTATGGTGGCTGTGGTGTGGCGCTGTTCTTGTAGTGACACCACAAGCCCCATAAGATGACAGCCTGGTGTCTACAGTATTGCAGACACAAAAGCTGGTACAGTGTATACAAACAATTACGCAGTTTTACATAAACTATTGTCTAATAATTGCAACCACAGCACAGTTGTCGGGTCGTGTTCACACGCGAACACACACACACACACGGCAATCGCAAATCCACGCTGGAGCACCCGCATCACACACCTTAAAACATGTAAGCCACATATACATCTCAGAGAAGATGTGACAAATAGCTATTTCTATTTGTCAGTCCCATCATACCCCAACTTTTGCCTAGTAACAGACTCTACCGCACTATGAGAGTGATCTACTGTAGGCTCACAAACTTATACTTAGCATGCTTGATATGAGTGGCTCGCTGCTTTGTGGCGATTACTACCAGCCCCCAGGAGAACTGCCTGGCAATACAGCATGTCCGTCGGACACAGAAATTGCTGGTCCAGTTTGCGCAAACAACACAAGTATAAACACATATATTAATCATAATCTACAATATGATGAAATCACAACACATGCAGGGCCCTGGCCACTCACAAAAAAAGGCTAAACACAAAATGTGCCGCCTCACCACGAAAATGAGTCGCTTAGCACATAACCCACTTTTTCTGCTAGGTGGACATTTGGGGCAGGTGCGGGGTGAGCTTGGGGATTTACAGAGTTTTATTGGATTCTAAAACTCTTAGCACTTTTGGTTTACATTGAAGGGAAATATCAAGTATAATGTTTTCCTTTTGTCTTTAAAGTCATGTTTTGAAAATTGCCAAGTCCTCATGCTGGCCACCGATAAACTTGTCAATTTGCTCGTTGTGCCATTTCCTGCAGTTGTAATAACTTGATAGAAATGTCTGATGTTCAATGTGTTTTTTGGTGAGTGGTATAGCCATTTTATTGCAAACTTATAAGTTTATGCCAATAACTAAAAACCTGACCTCTGGTGCAATGCGGACTTCCTTAGGTGGGGACTTAGTGTCACTAATACAGGCGTGCTTGCCCCTACACCACCCTCAAAAATAAGGGGCAGACTCAACACCAGCTGTGACAAAGGCCGGTTGGGTAGTCCCATATCCCCGACTTGAGTGCAGTACACAGAAGCCCGGCACCAAGAGAGTTTTCTACTGTAGGCATACATACTTTCTAACATCTTTAATAAGGGTGGTGCTGTTTCTTGTGGTGCTACACAGCACCAAGAGACACCCGGCCTGGCCATGAATCTCGCACGTCTGTTGGAACGAACGCTGGTTAAAGTGTAGGCAACAATACCTAGTAATACACTAAATATTCATTGAAACAATACCAATTGATGCACCACAGACAGCTCAGGGCAGGCCAGTTTGCCACACGAACACACAAAAAAATCGCAATAGCAGCCTGCGTCCAAAAGTTCAAAGCAACATGCTAATGATGACGGATTCATTTATAGGCGCACTCTTCAGAACGTATGACCAGTACGCCTGTAGGTATTCTGGGGCAAGTGTGCTCTTAAACATGATCGACAGGTCTGTAGATGACAAGACGAATGCACTGGCCTAAGATGCAGTTCATTTCTGTAATACACTCTAAGATCTGGTTTCGTTTGTTTGAGTGGTTTTGTTTTTCTAAGAGGGATCTGCTTCAGCATCAATCATTTTTTTAATTCATTTTCCTCTTCTCGCATAATTTGTCATGTTGTTACTGACCGCGTACTGTCCTCTACAAACATAAAGTCGCCCGCCACCACCCATACCCGCGCACACCCCCGCCCGCTCGGACGCACCCCCTCCCAACTGAATCATGCATAATATGGCCTGATATGTATGCAGCAGAGCGATAGACAGAGAACCAGTCAGCGGAACATTGCTGAAAGTAGCCTACCCAGTCCACCACCCAAAATAAGCCTTTGTTACAGAACAACCAACGGTAAAACATTAGTGCGTAAAGCTGAACAATACCTTGAAATCTGCAACATTGTTGTGCAGTGTGTGTCGTAAAGAGGTTATATCCTACACATGAATATGCTCAAGAGAGGTAAGAACTTCTCCCTGGGTTTGGAAACAACCTCCCCTTTCCTTTACCACGATGGGCTGTCAATGCCCAGGACTGCAAATTACCACCACCCACGCCTTGTCTAACCAATACTGAATTCTTTCTTGTGTCCGTGCATACTCAATCGCTCAACCGATTGTCCTCGGTAAGTCACGGCGACTGTACAGGTTTTTGAGTTTGCGGTCTCGACATAGGCTTCTTAATCTTATATAAAAGTATCTTTTTTGTTGGCCATCAGTTTGGGTTGGTTTGTCAAGTGTATTGATCGAAAACCAAAGTGCCTGGCGTTTAAGAAATACTTTCCAGTCTACATAGTTAAGACCAGGAATTTTTGCAATTGAAGGTATTTAATCCAGCTAGGAGACCAGACAAAAAACATTTATGGACACCAAACCCCCCGTTAGCAAATCGTGTCTCTGTTGCGAGTTTCCCGGTGAGTTGATTTGTTTCTTTCTTTTCTTTTTTTTTTCTTTTGGGCCCAATTTCAAACGGCCCGGGCTTTTAAAAAAAACTGCATGCGTGTGGAAAATTTGAACCGGGGGAAAGCCAAAAAAATTTTGGGATTTAAACCACCACCCCTTTTTGGGCCCTTTGTTTGGTTTTTTTTAATAGAAAGGGGCAGCAGGGGGAGAAATTTTTTAAATTTTAGAAGAAAGGTACTTGGGTAAGTAGGCCCTTTAAGGTATCCATATTTGGTCAAGAAACTCGCGAAGAGCATGGCAGCAGAAGTCCTCGGGGGGAGGGGGGAACCCCCCTTTCAAACAAGTTTTTTGGGGGGGCCTTTTTAATTTTCCCTTAATTTTTTAAAAACTTGGGGGGAATTTCCTTTTCTTTTGTAAAAATTTCATGAAAAAGGGGCTGCCAAGGAAATTTAACCCTTGGTTGCAGCGTGTATTTGGGCGCATTCCCCAAGGCCCCAGGGCTGAGGAGTCTAAATCTAGTGTAGTTTGTGCCCATTTAAACCAACCGGGCCCAAATTTTCCCGGGGTTTTTAAAAACGGGTTTAAAAACACCCTGTGTGGGAAAACCCCAAAATGGTTTTGGTTTTAACCTTCCCGAAACGCTCCTTTCAAACACAACAACACACACAAAACACAACACCACAAAACCCCCCACACAACACACACACTCCCCACAACAAACCACACCCCAGACTTTAAAAGGCAAAAAATTGTTTTTTAAAGGACGAAAAAAGGGCAAGATGTTAGGGGAAGGGGTTTTTAGTGAGGGGCTTAAGATTTAAAACCCCCTTTCCCAACCCCCCCCCCCCCCCTAAAAAAAAGGCCGAAAAACCCTTCCCTCAAATTTTTTAAAAGGGTTTGGGAAATGGGAAAGATTTCGAGAATGTTTTCCCTTTTTCCTACAGCTAAAATTTTTTTTTTCTTTTTAAAATTTTTTCCCAAATAGGTCCCTTGAAGAATTGAGAATAGAAAAAAGAAAAAATTTTTTTGGGGGAAAAAAACCGATCCTAATATTAAATGGTGGGAAACCCCAAAGCATCTTTAAACATCAAAAATTTGGGCAAATGGAAACTCTTTTGTTTTAACCCCGGGTTTAAGGGAAAATTTTTTGTAAAATTTTTTAAAGGCAGAGAAAGGTTTTGTTTGTTTTCAAAGAAAACGGAAAATTAATTTTAAAAGGGAACGTTGGGTTGGTTTTTTGGGCCTGTGGAAAATTGTTTTTAAAATCATTTTTAAAATTTTTTTCTTTCCGGAGGTTAAAACGCCCGGGAGGTTGACTGAAGGATAAAAATTTTGCTTTAGGGCGCCCAAATTTTTGCTCCCCCGCTTAAAGGTTTGTCGTTTTCCCGACTTCAAGAATGATGTTTTTATAAAAAAACACCTGTGTGCATGCGGGGTTTTGTGTGTGTGGTTTTTTTTTTTAATAATATCCTTTTCCCTTTCCGCACGGGAAGGGGGCCTTTACCCCTTCAGGGGGAAAGGGGGAACAATTTTTAACGTTTTTGTTTTATTGAAAGGTTCTTTTTTTGGCACTTGGGTGATATTAAACTTTTTTGTCAGGCATTTAAATTTTGCTTGATCTACTTTTTATGAGTTGGGTTTTTTGGTTTTTTATTTTGACAAAAAAATTGTAAAACTTTTAAGTAAATACGAAAATAATTTGAAAACAAAATTATAAAAAGTTGAAAGTCATTATTCGTGGTTAAAGAGCCCGGGAAGGGATATAAATCTTTTAAAAACAGTTTCCCTATCATGATGTCTTTAAATTTTGTTTTTTCCATTATTGGAAAAATGGGAAGATCGATGGTCTAGAGTTTTTAAAAACCCCTTTTATTGCCCGAAACTTTCCTGTCCACTAACGTGAGTGGGGGCCCTGCTTTACAAGTTTTTGGGAAGGGGATGGTGAAAAGGGCCCCTGCATGCAGCACACTTGGGGAACGAAAAAGAACCACAAACCCCAAGGGAAAGGGAGATCTCCGGGCAAAAATTCTTCTTAAATTAAACCCCTTTTCATAGGGGGAAAACTAATATTTTAAAAAAAAGGGGGCATTTTTGGGTTGGTCCCTTGGTTTTGGGTGGCAAACCCCGAAACTACCCCCTTGAGAGAAAAGCCCAAAATTGCTGCAGAAAAAATATCCCGGGTGACTGGAAGGGGTATTAAATTTAAATTTTAAAATTTATTTGAATTCATTTCAGTTGTAAAGTTATTTTACACGGGTTTTTAGAAAAAAGAAACCATTAAAAACTATCTTTGTCTTTAAACATGGGTGTAAAATTTTTTTAACCTTTGAGATAAAAAATATTATCGGGGAATAATTTTCACCCAAACCTTTTTAAATTTTACGTGTTTGGTTTTTTTTTTTCAGGTAAAATTGGGGGGCCCCAAGGCGATTGAAAGGGGCAACCCTTCAAAACCAACGTTAAGGACCCAAAAACCTTTAAACATCAAAGGACCACAAAAACCTTAACATCAGGACAAAAAAACCCCTCAACACGGGAACAGAAAAAACCTACATGAAATCCCTTTGCTCAGAAATCCTGGGGAGGAAGATCAGCATTTCCTGCTCTTCAGTCCCCCTTTTTCCCTACCATAATCAGGGGCCACAGTTTCCAAAAAAAGGAAATGTAAAACAACGTGGTTTACTTAAACCGGGGGAAAAAATGTTTTCCCCAATTTGGGTGAAAAAAAAAAAAAAAAAATTTTAAAAAAAGGAAAAAAATATCCCCCATTTTTTTTCCCATAGGGTTATTGTAGTTTTTTTTCATTTTTACGGGTTGTTTTTCTGAAACGGCATTTAAAAAAGGTTTTACCCGTATTTTTTTCCCGGGAAATGCCAAAAAAATTTTAAAAAAAACTGCATAACACGGAAAACTTTTTTTTAAAAAAAAAAAAAAGGGGGGGAAACGAGGGGCTTATTTAAATTAAATCCTTGACATAAAAGAAAAAAAAGGGAAAAGAGAAAATTGGGGAAATTTTTTTAAAAAGGGTTTTAAAAAAAAAAATTCGGGGGAAATTCCATAAATGTAAACCCCTTTTTCATTTTGTTTTGGTTTTGTTTACAGAACTGAAATGACCAATTTTTAACATCAGAGGAGTGCGGGTTTTTTATTTCCCAACCACAAGAAATAATTATAGGTTTAGTTTTCCCACGGGTTGAAAAGTTGCCCTTTGAAAATCGTTTTTAAAGACCCAAATGTCCTAACAATGAATGCCTAAACCCCGGGCCCCAAATTGTTCGTTAAAAAAAAAAAATTTCCCTAAAAAGCTAAAAATTTTCTGTCGAAAATGGGAAACGGGGAAAATAAAGGTTTCCAAAAACTTTTTTTAAAGAAAAAAAAATTTGTTTAAAACTGGGGAGGGAAAATTCTATTTTAAAATTTTTAAAGTTGCCCCTAAAGCCTAAGGCTCATCGGGCCCGGGGCTTACCCCGGTTTTTTCTGTTTGGCTTTTAAGGGGGGGGAACTGAGAGTCATAGACCCCCCCTGGATAGGACCCCCGTCTTTTCGCGGGGTTTTAACCCCCCCAACAAAAGGGTTTTGGTCCCCCCCTTTTAAACCTGGGTGGGGTGAGAAAATACCCGTAAAGTCCCTTTTCCAAGGGCAAAACCGCCATACCCCGAAAGCTGGGACCCGAACCCGCAACCTTTTGATTACGAGTCCAACGCACGAACACTAGGGGTACAGCGGGGGCAGGATATTTTATAAAATTTCTAATGTATTTTTTTTAAATTTTAAATTTTTTCTTTTAAAATCGAGGATAATGGTTAAAACACTCGTGTTTCTTTTTTACCTTTTAAATCCCCCTGTGTTTGCAGGGTTTTGGGAAAAATTGTATTTTGTTTTCCACCGGCACACGATGGCCTATTTTTGCGAAAAAACGGGAAAAGGATTTAAAGTGTGCGCAAAATATTTTGCGGCTTCCCCCAAGGGGCCCCCCGGTTTAAAAGTCTCATCGGAAGGGGGCTTTTGGGGGGGGGGTGGAGTCGCACTGATGTTAACCCCCAGGGGAAAAATCCCCTCCCACCCGGAAACGAACCCCGGTTTTCGAGCGCAATATTTCTCTTCGTAGAAATTAATTTTTTTAAAGCTAAAAAACCCCAATCCTAGATAAAGCAATGAAAGGGGCTCAAAGGCTGTAGTCTATATCTGTGCATATTGGTTTTCTATTTAAACTTATTTATTTTCATTTTATTTATCTTGCAAACACCCCCAAAGACCTTTCATAGAAATCTTACACATTTCGTCCAAAAATGATATAAAAAAAACAAAAAATATCTTACGAAAAACCCCACATGTCCAAAAAACCTTTTTTGGTTTGGACATCTTTCACTCAAAGTCAGAAGCTTTTTTTTTTTTTTTCCCAAAAGGTTTTTCCCAAAAAAAGACAATACAAAGAAGGATCATTTAACAAAATGTAGATAATAAAAAAAACCCTAATCAAATTAAAAAAAAAAAAAAATTAAAAAAAAAAAACCCTTTCAGCGGGCCCCCCTCAGTTTTGCCCTGGATTTTGGAAAATGGTTCCGTAAATAGGGCCCGTTGCTCATGGTTTCTTTCCCCAGGTCTTTTCCACTCCCTGGATTGTCTGTCCAAATTTTCAGGCTGTGAAGACGCCAGCAGCCCGATGTTGGAAACAGGGCCCCCGGGCTTTTTCCCCCAACCCAACCCAAAAACTTTTGAACCCCTGCGTAAAACCCATAGGTGGGGCGGGGGAAAAAACCGGAGAAAAAGGGGGCAATCTTGAACAAAGCGCTGAAGGGTTGATTTCTGAAGGGCAAAAATCTGGAAAAAAGACCCCCAAAAAGGGGTGCATTGCCCCGCTGTAGTCCCAATGGTTAAAGGGGGTTGGGGCTTTGTAATCCCAAAGGGTTTCCCGGGGTTCCCATCCCCGCTTTTCGGCTATTTGGGGTTTTTTTTGGCCCTTTGGGAAAAAGGGACTTTAAAAGGCCCAAAATTTTTTCACCCCACCCCCGGGTGTAAAAGGGGGTACCAACCTGTGTTTTGGGGGGTTTTAAACCCCCCCGTATGACTTTGGGGTCCCCATCCCGGGGGGGGGGTTTTATGACTTCCGGGCGCTAAACGCCCCCAAAAAAACAGGGATAAACACCGGGGCCCGAAGAGCCCCTTAGGGTCGTGAAAAGACTTTGAGTCAAAGGGCTCATCCTGCCAAGGGGCAAGCCCCCCGAATTTGGGACACCCCCGCAAGGGCAAACCCCCCCCAAGGAAAAAAATCCCTAAATTTAAAACCCCGGCCCCCGAAGGGCCCAAAAAACCTTTCATGCAAAACAGGGCCCCCCGAAGGGCAAAAAACCCGCCCTTTCAAAACAGGCCCCCGAAGGGCAAATCCCCGCATGCAAAACAGACCCCCAAGGGCAACATGAAAAATAAGCCCCCCGAAGGGCAAAATCCTGCATGCAAAACAAAAGGGCAAAATCCCCCAAAGGGCCTTTCCCCCCCAAAGGGCAAAATTTCCCAAAGACCCCGCCCCCAAAGGGCAAAATCCTGAAAGACCCAGCCCCTGAAGGGGGGAAATTTTCCCGGAAAAAACCCGCCCCTGAAGGGCAAACTCCCCGAAGACCAGCCCTAAAGGGGGAAAACCCCGAAAAACCAGCCCCTGAAGGGGAAACTCCCCGAAAGGAAACCCCCCCTGAAGGGCCCCAAAAAAACCCGAAAGACCAGCCCCTTTAAAGGCCAAAAATCCTGAAAGCCCGGGCCCCCGAAAGGGCCCAAAAACCTGAAAGACCAGGGCCCCCGAAGGGCGAATCCAGTGCTGGCCTTGCATTGTTGCCCGGGATTTTAGGATCAGATCCCACTAGGAAAGAAGAGCAAAGTTGATAGAAAATTTTGGGAGGCTTTTTGCATCTGTCTGCATTTTCCTCGTACCCCTGAAAAATTCCCGGGATCAAATTTTCCGGGTGAGAGCAGTGAGGATGGGGTCTCTGTGGACATCGGAAATTCACTTTCAGCAGCATGTGAAAGGTAAGAAAGGGAAAAACCTCCTTCCAAAGAAAGGGCTTTCCTTGCATTCCTTTTACAGGGATCTTTTTACCGGTTAAAAACCTGTCTATGCCCCGCGTTTCCAAACTTTTTTCACACCCGTAAACCCCAGTCCCTTTTACATTTTCCCAAAATCAAAATTTTTCCCCATTTTCGTTAAGGGGCCCAACCATCGCGGTGTTCAGAATTTTATAGGAAACCCCCTTTTAACCTTTTTTTTTCTCTGTGATCACAAAGATCAAAAACTAAGGGGTCGACATTGGGTTTGGTGTCCTAAATGGCAAAAGCCCTTTAAAACCCTTTTCAAAACAGTGCTCAAGGGAAAGGGCACCTCCAGCCCCCCCGATTTTGTTTCAAGCATATGCTCGACCCTTTTCCGGGGCTCTTTCCCCTCTCGCCCCTGATTAT
>JASPKP010005670.1:0-5000 GCA_030674155.1 Stramonita haemastoma | reverse complement strand
CTATTCTATCCATATTATCAAAACCTTTAGAGAATCACATCAATAAACATATTCTCCATCACTTAAACCGATATAATTTGTTACATCCCAATCAATCTGGTTTCAGAGCTAACCATTCCTGCCAAACTGCTTTGACAAGCTTAGTTGATCAATGGCTTACTAATATCAATAATAACAAAATCACCGGAGTTATTATAGTAGACTTTGCTAAGGCGTTCGATGTGATTGACCACACTCTGTTACTAAAAAAACTTAAAATCTATGGTCTGTCAGATAGTACTGTCAAACTCATGTTATCATTTCTTTCTGAAAGAAAACAAGTCGTTTCTGATAAAGGTAAGACATCGGCAGTACTATCCAATAACTATGGCGTCCCCCAGGGATCTGTTCTAGGGCCTATTCTTTTTTCTATATATATAAATGACTTACCCTTATCTCTAAACACACAGTGCGAGTTATTTGCAGATGATACAACTATCCATACCAATCATTCTCAATTGAATGAAGTTACATCTGCTCTGCAAGAAAGTATTCACTGCCTGCTTCGATGGTCAGAGTTAAATCATATGAGTCTTCATCCAAAAAAAACTAAGTACTTAATTATAACAACTCGACAAAAGCGACAAAATCTTTCAAACAATTCTACGGCTATCTATATTAATAACAACAAAATTGATGAAGTAGACCATCATAAAATTCTTGGAATTACAATTGACAATAACCTTTCTTGGATGTACCACATCTCTGCATTATGCAAAAAAGTATCAAAATGTGTACACCAGTTATCTAAAATAAAGCATTTCTTAGACCTAAACGCTAGGAAAATGTTTTTCAATGCATATATTATATCCCATATGAGTTATGCTTCAACGATTTGGGATTCGGCTAGCGCAAATGTTCTCAAGCCATTGTTCAGTGTGCATAGACGAGCTCTAAAACTTGTTCTCTTAAAATCTTCATCATTAACCATTTCTGACTATAAAGCACTTGACATTCTTCCATTAAGATCCAAGCTTAAGCATAATAAGGCAGTGTTTATGTATAAAATCATGTCCGGTTTAGCTCCCCCCTTGCTTCAAAACAGATTCACAATCAATGTCAATCGTCATGCCAATAAGATAATGGTGCCACTTCCAAGAATTGACTTATTTAAATCCACTCTCACATATTCTGGTGGTACACTATGGAATGAGATATCAACCCTCAACCTTCACAAAGCTTGCAGTGTTTCTGTTTTTAAAAAAGTTTATCACGTACATCTTATGGACAATATATCACTATTTTGATGAAATTGATTTCAATTTGCAACACCATTAATAACTAGTATCATGTAATTTCAATCATGTGTAAGTATTATGTCAACTCTTAATCACCACCCCCCAGTACTTTTGTCTCCTCTTTATTCTCCCTCCTTCTCTTTCCCTACCACCACCCTCCCCTCTCTACACCCCTCTCGCTCCAGGGTTGTCTTTTGTCTCTCTGTCTTCCTGCCTATCTCTCTGCCTGTTCTACTGTCTCCCTGTCTGTTCTATTTTTTTTCCTTCTGTTGTCTGTCTGTCTGTCTGTCTGTCTGTCTGTCTGTCTCTCTCTCTCTCTCTCTCTCTCTCTCTCTCTCTCTCTCTCTCTCTCTCTCTCTCTCTCTCTCTCTCTCTCTCTCTCTCTCTCGGCCGGTCCACTTTTGAAATTATTTGTTCCCATGTGAATGATTTTACTGGGAGTCAAATTAAGGTGGCACCGCCTTCTTGTCCTATAGCTAGGTCAGTAAGGGAACACACGCATTTAGATCATGATAGGGATACTGAGCGCTCATCCGACAGTTTGCACGTGCCAGATAACACTGGGTCAGAAGCAAAGCAGCCTTTTTCATTCCTGGCCTGGAATGTAAATGGTTTAATGCCCAAACTTGCAGATCAAGATTTTATTTCGTACATTTCTCGTTTTGACTTTGTTTGTTTGATTGAAACATTTATGGATGAGTGTGAGCAAAACTTTTTTCCCGGTTTTAAGATATTCTGCAAACATGCTGTAAAACTGTCTGTCAAGGGGAGACGATCGGGGGGTATCATTTGTTTGATTAAAAATGAATTCACTCCCTTTTTGAAAAGTATGGAAATTAATGAACATGTAAATGCTTGTGTGTTTCTTATTGACAAAAGTTTGTTTGGTTTAGACAAAGATGTTTTGTATGTGTGTTCCTATGTCCCACCAGAGTGTTCACCTTTTTATGCTCATTTTGACATAGATAACGGAATTAGTATGTTGGAAGAATGTTTGATTGATTGTACAATAACAAATGATGTTTACATTATGTTGTGTGGGGATCTTAATAGTAGAACATCCAATATTTCGTATCAGGAATCGTCAGTCAGTGGAAATGCTGATTTGCAATGCCAAAGCCAGTCGTTAATATACAAGCGATGCTCTCATGACACATCTTTAAATAATTATGGTAAGCTTTTGTTGAACATGTGCACCACTTTAGACTTATGTATTTTGAATGGGTTATGTCAGGGTGACCTTCAGGGTCGCTATACATATATTTCAGATTCAGGGTGTAGTGTCAACGATTATTTTATTCTTTCAAATGATTTATTGTGTCTTGTTTTTGAATCCTGTGAATTGTTGATTGATGAAAGAATAGATTCTGATCATATGCCTGTGATCGCCAAAATAGTATTTCCATATGAAAATAAAGTTAGTGTTGATGAAAACGTAGATGATACATGTATGGTGATTGAAAAATTTATCTGGTGTGATGACTATGCTGCTACATACAACAATATGCTGTGTCAGGAAAATATTCAAGGTAAACTGGAAGGTGCTATGAATTTAATTGATGTTGATATTAATGATGCATTACAGTTATTTAATGAATGCATAAGGGATAGTGCTATGTGTATGAAGAAGAGCATATATAGTGATAAAAGTAAGATTCGAAATGATTGGTATGATAGAGAGTGTGAGATTAGTAAAAAGAATGTGAGAAAATTATTGAGAATGAGTCGAAAGTCATTGACAGATGAAGATAGGCAGAAATACACTGTTGCAAGACGTGAGTATAAAAATTTATTAAAAAGAAAAAAGAAAGATTTTAATACTGCAATGTTGGATAAACTTCTCACGTCAGTTAAGAGTCAAAAAGATTTTTGGGATAATGTTCGAAAAGTTTCATTCAAAAGAAAACAGAAAAGAGCTAATATTAGTGTTGAGAAGTGGTTTCAACATTTCAAATCTTTATTAGAAACAGACGTTAGTAATGATACTCTAAATGAAGATATAATTGATGATGGTGGTGATGATTACATGAACCGTCCCATCTCAAGAGAAGAAGTATTACTTGCCATAAGAAAGCTGAAAAGTCGGAAAGCAGCAGGACCAGATGCAATTATTGGTGAATTATTCAAATATTCAAATGAATATATAGTGGATTTCTTTGTAAAATTGTTTAATACACTGTTTGAGACTGGTCAGTTCCCTGAAAATTGGACAGAGTCTATTGTTTTACCATTATATAAGAAAGGAAACGTTAATGATCCTAATAATTATAGGGGTATTTCACTTAGTGATATAAGTAGCAAAATTTTTAGTTCCATTATTAACAGAAGACTACAGGAATGGATAGAAGAAAATAACATTACTGGAGAATGTCAGGTAGGATTTAAAAGGGGTATTCTACTTTAGATCATATGTTTACGTTATTAGCATTGATACAGAAACAGTTTTCATGCAACCGTAAGTTATATGTAGCTTTTATCGATTTCGAAAAAGCCTTTGACTCCATTAACAGAAATTTACTTTGGCCCATTTTGGTAAAAAATGGTATTAGAGGTAAGCTCCACACATGTATAAAAAGAATGTATGAAGATATAAAATGTAAAGTAAGATGTGGTTCTAAATTGACAGATTTCATTAGATGCACAGCCGGAGTCAAGCAAGGAGATGTGTGCAGCCCTGTTTTATTTTCACTTTTCATAAATGAATTAGCATTACAAGTAATTAATAATGGAAAACATGGTGCAGTTTTGTCACATGATGCGTTTGAGTTGTTCATTCTGCTATTAGCTGATGACGTAGTGCTGTTATCAGAGACTATTGTGGGGCTTCAAAATCAGTTAAATAATTTGTATCATGCTGCTTTTTCACTTCAATTAAAAGTAAATATGAAGAAAAGTAACATCATTGTGTTTCGTAAGGGAGGTTATTTGGGTATGCGAGAAAGATGGACATACAATGGTAATCTGCTACCTGTAGTTAATGTTTATAAGTACTTAGGGATATTGTTTTCTACACGTCTGAGTTTTACTGCTGCTTGTAAGGACCTTTCTAGTAGGGCAAAGAATGCATTGGTATATATTATGCAAAGATTGTACACACTTAATAATAATTCTTTTGGGCTATTAATGAAACTATTCGACTCGCAGGTTCAACCTGTTCTTCAGTATGGTTCAGAATTATGGGGACTGGACAAAGCAGCAGTTCATTGTGAATCTGTTCATTTGTTTGCAATAAAGAAGTACTTAGGAGTTGATAGACGTACACCTAATGACATCGTTTATGGTGAAACTGATAGATATCCTTTGTACATTAATTCTGCAGTTAATTGTATTCGTTATTGGATTAAGTTGCTACAAATGGAAGATATGAGATTACCATATAAGGCATACAAAATGTTGTATAATTTAGATGTAATAGGTAAGAAAAAATTGGGTATCAAGTGTGCGTATCTGTTTAAATGAAAATGGGTTCGGAGATGTGTGGTTTAATCAAGGTGTGGGTGATGTTCATGTGTTCATTAAAGTCTTTCGTCAACGACTGATTGACTGCAGGTGGCAGAACTGGAACTATCATATTAACAATAGCCAAAGGTTTGACTTTTATAGAACATATTGTAATGGTCATGATTTAAAATGCTATTTAGAACTTGATATGAATCGACAATTGAAACACATCACAGCAAAATTTAGACTTGGTATATCTGATTTGAATGTACATCGTTTAAG
>JASPKP010005669.1:10000-15483 GCA_030674155.1 Stramonita haemastoma | reverse complement strand
ATTAGAAGAAGAAAAAAGTAACGAACAGGCACTAGCCCCCCAAAAGGGTCAATTATAGATCTTGTGTTGTGTGTGTGTGGTTGTGTTTTGGGGTTGTGTGTGTGTGTGTGAGAGAGAGGGAGAGAGGGAGGAAAGAGAGAGAGAAGAGAGGAGAGAGAGAGAGAGGAGAGAAAAGAAGAAACAGACAGACAGACAGACAGACGACAGACAGAGACAGACAGAGACGACAGAGAGGTGTGGTGAGTGTGAGTGAGTGTGTGTGTGTGTTTGTGTTTTTGTGTGTGTGTTGTGTGTGTGTTTTGTGTGTGGTGGTTGTGTGGTGTTGGGTGGTGGCAAAAGATTTGCAGTGGTACATGTAAGTGCAGAAAAAAAAATTTTTGAAAAATGTTATGTTACCCCAAATTTATTTTTGAACTTTTATTCCCCCTTGTCTAAAGGGTTAATACTGGGGGACAAAAAAAACCAGGGCCTGTGTCTGTCTCGATCTGGGGGGGACAGGATAGGGGAAGGGGGGGTTGGGTTTATGATAAGTTGATTTCTACTTAAGTAGTTTTTTTTGGTGTGTGTTTCTTAAAAAGATTTGCTATCCTATTAAAGTTTTAAAATTAGACAGAAATAATTCCCAACCACGGGACACAACCCCATGGGGGGGGGAGGGGGGGGGGAGGGGATAGCCTAGTGGTTAGAACATTGGGCTTGAAATCTAAAACCCCCGGGTTCGAACCCCCGTTAAGGGATTTTTCCCTGGAGTTAACTCAGACCGACTCCACCCCCCCCCAAAAACCCTTGGGTTGAGATTTAAACAGAGGGTTCTGCAGAACATCCTGTGCTGATTAAAAACCTGTTCCCACTTTTCAAAGGGACTGGTCATTGATTTTTGTGTGCTGGGGGAATGGATGCAAAATTTTTAAAAACTGCAGACCTTTGGGGGCAAGATGTATAAAAAAAAAAAGCACATCCCCTTATCCTCGATATAAACAAAAAATTTTTGTTTGTTGTTGTTTTCCATTGACCTTCAAAACAGCAGAGGAGGGGCTGCTGTTTCGGAACTGGGCAGAAATTTGATTTTAGTGGAGACGCCCTTGTCCACAGTAAATTCCCCCTCTCTAGCCAAGAGGGCAAAGGCGTAGTGTTGGAGTGTTTCAAAAAGGGCCCAAATAGCCCCCCCCGGGTGCGCACATAAGGACTGTAGCAAGTCAACCCCCCCAATTGAGATCATAGTCGATCACTAAAGCTAACTGTAAAGTGGAAATGCATAGTGGGGAAAAAAAGCCCGTTTTATAAGCTCTCCTTTGTTTTGCCCCCAGCCTAAAAAGGTTTAATAAAGCACTGTGAAAAGCCCCTGAACCCTACCCTTCACTTTGCTGTTGCCCCCGCCTCAATGGGTTTTTTAAAGCACTGTGATTAAAGCCCCTGATCATAAAAACCTCTCACTTTGCTGTTCCCCCCGCCTCAATGGTTTAACCAAAAAACTGTGATAAAGCCATGATCATAACAGCCCCTCCTTTGCTGTTGCCCCAGCCTCAAAAGGTTTAATCAAGAACTTGACAAAGGCCCCGGCATGAAGGCAAAAAAAAAAATAAATAAACAAATAAAAAAATAAAAGGAATAAACAAATAAAGTAATAAATAAATGTACAAGAATTAAGCCTATTAGATATAGGTCAGAGTCCCCTGCAAGACTGGGGCACTCCCAGAGGACAGACACAGAAGGGATCATGCATGCATGTGCTGCTCAGAAGGCAGACACAGTATAGATCTACAGGCATACTACAGTACAGCCAATAACAAAATGAAGAGCCATGAAGGTGGCAGTAACAGAATCAACAACAACAACAATAACAACAACTAAAGTTCAGACGAAGGGGAACAATAATTATGTAAAAGACGTAAGTAAGACTACTAAACCAGAGAGGAGAGAGAGAGAGAGAGAGGAGAGTGAGAGAGAGAGAGAGAGAGGAGAGAGAGAGAGAGAGAGAGAGAAGAGAGAGAGAGAGAGAGAGAGAGAGGAGAGAGAGAGAGAGAGAGAGTTTTGATTTGATTTGATTTATTCTTTTATATCGAGGATAATGGAATAAGGACTCTTGTGGGTTTTTTTTACGTCCAGTCCCCGTGTGTATGCAGTTGTGTAAATGTCATCTGTTCCCACCGGCACACGATGGCCTACTCTTACGAAAAGCGGAACAGGATTTAATGTGTGCGCAAGATGTTCTGCGTGCGTTCGCACACGGGGCCTCGGTTTAAAGTCTCATCCGAAGGACTGGAGAGAGAGAGAGAGAGAGAGAGAGAAGAGAGGAGAGGAGAGAGAGAGAGGAGAGAGAGAGAGGAGAGAGAGAGAGAGAGAGAGAGAGAGAGAGAGAGAGAGAACATTTAAATGAATGAACATTTGAATGAATGAGAGAGAGAGAGAGAGAGAGAGAGAGAGAGAGAGAGAGAGAGAGAGAGGAGAGAGAGAGAGAGAGAGAGAGAGAGAGAGCATTCGAATGAATGAACATTTGAATGAATGAACTTTGGAATGAATGAATGAGAGAGAGAGTATAGTAATGCATGCATGCTCAACTTATGCCGTCAGAAGAGCAATAGGAAAGCAAAGTGTCCCACTTCAGTGCTCCTTCAGCCTTTTGGATGGGATTTTTATCACTTTGTGTAGTTGCACAATGGAAAAACTGAAGAGAGAGATTACCAATACGAAATTTATTCACGAAAGGCCTTCGCCCCATATGAATTGAAGGGTGTGTGTGTGTATTATCAGTTTTATACAAAATCTCCTAATCGGTACCTGACACCCCTACTGCATATTTTGGGCTCTAGCGAAAAAAAGGCTGGAGATGACATCCGACTCATTTCGAAATGGAACGTCACATATATGAAGACATGCACATTTTGAACATTCTTAATTCTTAGAAGAAAAAAAAATGATGAAATTCCGATACTGCTATCTCTCTTATCTGAAATGCTTTATACAGGTATATGGACAAATTTTTCACAGTTTCAGGATTTGTTGCAGACATTAGTAATCTAAATCTGAACATATTTGGCTCTCTGAAAAACTTCATAGCAATAAAGAACTGAAGAGAGAGAGAGAGAGGAGAGAGAGAGAGAGAGAGAGAGAGAGAGAGAGAGAGAGAGAGAGAGAGAGAGAGAGAGGAGAGAGAGAGAGAGAGAGAGACACACACACACACACACACACACACACACACACACACACACACACACACACACACACACACACACACACCGACAGACACTGCGACAGACAGACAGGCACAGACAAGACAAAATTGAACATCTTTACCATGAGAAGAGCTGAGCCTTCAAAAACCAGACAGACAAACAAACAAAGACAGTCGAACTAAAACAGACTTGTACACACATGACTGTAGTAGACAAACACAAAGGCACAAACACAGAAGTAAGGAAGGACGGAGGAAGGGCGGTGTAGCGGGGTGGGGGGGTAGGGTTGTTAAAGTTTGAGGAAACAAGACTTTGACCTAGTGGTCCTTTTATCAGTTTTTATAGCCTATACTAGTATATTGCTTACAGTGCATCCCCCCCCCCCCCCCCCCCCCGCCCCCCCCCCGGGTTACAATAGATAGGTAGGTTAGACAGATGAAATAAAAGAGAGAGAGAGAGTGGAGAGCCCCCCCCACCCCCCACCCGCCACCCCCACCCGCCCCAGGGGTGTGTGAGGGGTAGTGTGAGGGGTAGGCTAGTGGGCACATTTTCAAAAGAAATTGGTTGTTTGAAAGAAGAGGGAGGGAGGAGAAGGGGAGGGTGGGGGTAAATTGGGAGAGAGAGAGAGAGAGAGAGAGAGAGAGGAGAGAGAGAGAGAGAGAGAGGAGAGAGAGAGAGAGAACGGAGAGAGAGAGAGAGAGAGAGAGAGAGAGAGAGGAGAGAGAGAGAGAGAGAGAGAGAGAGAGAGAGAAAGAGAAAGAGACAGAGACAGAGACAGAGAGACACCCAGAGAGAGACAGAGAGAGAGACACCCAGAGAGAGAGAGACGAGAGAGAGAGAAGAGACAGAGACAGAGAGCAGAGACAGAGAGACAGAGAGAGTTGTGGAGGAGGGTGGAGGAGGGGGGGGGGGTTGAAGGTGAGAGGGAGGAAGGAGAATTGAGTTTTGCAGACAAGTTGAGTGGCTGGCTGGCTACTTACTCTTGTAGGTTGTTTTTGTTGTTGTTGTTTTTCAATTTTCTGTTGTTGTTTTTTTGTTCTGTAATATTGTGTCAAGTTTTCTGTGAAATATATGGCAACGTTCTGGTGGCTCCTGCGACGGTACTGGAACCTTCGTATTGGTCATTGCCTTTTCAATGGACCATTCCAGTGGCGTGGAGAGGGGGGTTCTGCTGCATGGGTAACAGCTTGCCCTCCATATTTACTTACCCAGGCTTTGCGCTGTAAAGGCTAGAGAGCACCTCCATAGTCTTCCCAGACTGATGGGTGCCTACTACTTTCTGTTAAATTCACAGATAACCTTTCAGCATTCATGTGCTTCTTTTTCCTTCTTTTACATCAGTCCCCATATGCATTCTGTTCTGGTTTTTAAAAAATAAATTTTGTTATCCATTCCTTTTAGTACACAATGGCATACACATGCCACACAGCTTTACTAGGTAGAATAATATTACCTAGTAATCTCTCTCTCTCTCTCTCTCTCTCTCTCTCTCTCTCTCTCTCTCTCTCTCTCTCTCTCTCTCTCTCTTCTCTCTCTCTCTCTCCTCTCTCTCTCTCTCTCTCTCTCTCTATATATATATATATATATATATATAATATTCTAAGTTCAACATTCACAGATGATCTTTTTCTTACTTAAAAAAAAACAACAAAAAAAACATGTTAACTTCTCCTCTAGTGTTATTATACGATCCTACAGCCATTCCCAAATGTGACGAGCCAGACATCACAACATGAATATAAAATTATTCTGGTTGACTCCGACACCCCCTTCCTCCTCCCCACCCCCACCCCCCTTTTAGGGTGTTACTGTTCAACTAAGAAACGCCCAATAACATATTATACGATGTAAGAAATAGAGTGGTAGGATGGTTATAAAAAGCCTAGAGACACTCAACTGCCCAACAAGTAAACCCTAAGGTTCTAGGTTCAATTCCCAGCCTCGCCCAATTTTTCCCAGTTTGATGACGAAAAATAAATCGAACTGAATGTCAAAGTTCTTCAGATGAGACTATAAACTGAAACCTTGTGTGGGGAACGCCCACAGAACATCTTGGGCACACGTTAAAAAACGCCCGTTCGTCCTTTCCGAAGCGCTTTGACCACTTAGCTAGGTCTCTCCTGCCCCCTACAGGGATGTGAACCGCAGGATAATGTTCTGTGCTGGAACCCGGGATTTGAACCCGGTACCTTAAGATCTTCAGTCTAACACTCTCCCAACTGAGCTACTGGGTTTCTGTCACAGATGTAGGTAGGCCTACTCAGTGGTAAAGAAACTGGCCTAGAGCATGGCAGCAGAGAGTCCTCAGAG
>JASPKP010005667.1:12500-15493 GCA_030674155.1 Stramonita haemastoma | reverse complement strand
TAAGGAGGAAAAAACTGTGTAAGGTAGTTTGCATGTGAAAGGGTGGTGTGTGGGGTGTGTGTTTTGTGTGTGTGTGCGTGTGCGTGGTGTGTGTGTGTGTGTGTGTGTGGTGGTGTTTTGTGTGTGTGTGTGTTTTGGGTGTGTGTGTGTGTGTGTGTGTGTGTTAGTTCTTAGTTTAACGTCTTCCACAACTAGTGCATCGACGTGTTTTTGTGTGTGTGGTTTGTTTTTGTGTTTGTGCGCGCGCGTTTCGCGTGCGCACGCGCCTGTGTGTGTGCGTACGCACGGGGGTTTTGTGTGTGTGAGTGGTGTGTGTTTCTTCTCTCTCCTCTCTCTCTCTCTCTCTTCTCTCTCTCTCTCTCTCTCTCTCTCTCTCTCTCTCTCTCTCTCTCTCTCTCTCTCTCTCTCTCTCTCTCTCTCTCTCTCTCTCTTTCTCTGACTGAGTGTGTGTGTATGTGTGTGTGTGTGTGTGTGTGTGTGTGTGTGTGTGTGTGTGCGTGCGTATGCGTGTGTGTATGTGCGTGTGTTTGCGTTCTGTGTGTGTGGTGTGTGTGCGTTCATGTGTGTGTGTGTGTTTGGTTCAGGTGTTTTGTTGCGTGTGTGTATGTATGCATGTATGTGTGTGTGTATGTGTGCACGTGCGCGCACGCGTGTGTGTGTTTGCTTTGTTGTGTATTGTATGTGTGCGTGATTGCATGTATCTGTGTCTGGGGTCTGTGTGTGGAGAAGGTGGTGGCAGTAGTGGCAATGCCCTCTTGCCGAGGAAAGAGAGAGAGCCGTCCGCATTTCTCAAGGCGAAATTTTGCCGTGACTGGCTGGCAGGGGGGTATACACCACACCACACCACACCACACCACACCACACCACACCACACCACACCCACACCACACCACACCACACCCCACCCCACCCCACCACACCACACCACACCGCACCACACCACACCACACCGCACCGCACCGCACCACACCGAAACCGCACCGCACCACACCGCACCGCACCGCAACCTCACCACACCACACCACACCACACCACACCACACCGCACCGCACCACACCACACCACACCGCACGCCCCGCCCCCCCACCCACCCCACCACCCCACACCACACCGCACCACACCACACCACACACACCACACCACCCCGCATGTTTGATGGAGATGAAATGCACGTGCATGAAGATGGTCTGGTGGACAAGAGAGGCGGGAAAGGGACAGTGATCAATTATTGATGATGGCTCATCCTCCTCTCATCTGAAAGCCTGCTCTGCCCTGACTCAGCCTTCCTGCATTCGTCTCTTCTGTATCGATTGAAGTTGTGACACTTCTTTCTCTATTGTTGTCTGTAATTTTGTTCGATTCTAGTGTCATTGTCTTCTTCATGCATGCGTGTATGTGTACATTCATGCTCATACATACATCCTTCGGGTGAGACTATAAACCGAGGACCCGTGTGCGAACGCGTGCAGAACAACTTGCGCACAATAACTCCTGTTCCGCTTTTCGTAACAGTAGGCCATCGTGGTGTGAAGGTGGGAACAGATGACACGATTTACAAAAAAAAAAATGCATACACACGGGGACTGGATGTAAAATAAAAGCACATGAGTTCTTATTCCATTATTCTCGATATAAAAGAATAAGATAAATGAATTAAGAAAAATGTTTGTCAGTGTGTTGGTGCTCATCTATGAACTAGTATCTTCGTTCCTGTACATAATTATGCTTGATAAAATGAAAATATTGACTGTGACCACCTGGATGAGAGTGGGATGGAATTAGGGACTAGACAAGGTAGTTGAGTAGGGAAGTGTGGAGGGAGTGGGACTGATATAAGGCTAAAATTCATGCTGAGTAGTGTTTTGTATATTCATTTCATTATTTATTTATTCTTTTATATCGAGGATCATGGAATAATCATTCATACTTTTTTTTTTACCTCCAGTCCCTGTGTGTACACAGTTTTGTAAATGTCATCTGCTCCCACCGGCACACAATGGCTTACTCTTATTAAAAGCGGAACAGGATTTTAACGTGTGCGCAAGATGTTCTACGTGCGTTCGCACACGGGGCCTCGGTTTATAGTCTCATCGGAAAAGACTTTTAGGGGGTTTGGAGTCAGCACTGATGTTTTGTGTAAGGAGAGAGAGGTTGTGGTAGTGACACGCTATTTACAGAGAAAACAGTCCATATTTCATGCACAGATATCGGCCCTGACTGAAAATTGTAAACAATACACTACAATGTTGATGTAAACAGAATGCACGTGCACGAAAACTGGTCTGGTCCACAGGTTAAGACAGGTTTAGGAAGGAAAGGGTGATCAATTATTGATGATGATGATGATCATGTGAAAGCCTGACTCAGCGTTCATTCGTCTCTTTCAGTATCGATTGGAGCTGTTACACTTTCTTCGGCACTGTCATTCTTTTGCTTTTTTAAAATTATTATTCTTTTATATCGAGGATAATGGGATAAGCACTCTTGTGCTTTTTTAAATTTACATCTAGTCCCGTGTGTATGCAGTTTTGTAAATATCATCTGTTCCCACCAGCACACGATGGTCTACTCTTACGAAAAGCGGAACAGGATTTAACATGTGCGCAAGATGTTCTGCGTGCGTTTGCACACGGAGCCTCGGTTTATAGTCTCATCCGAAAGACTTTTGGGGAGAGTGGAGTCAGCACTGATGTTAACTCCAGGGCAAAAAAAAAATCTCCTCGAACGGGAATCGAACCTGGGTCGTCAAATTGCGAGGGCAATGTTCTGACCACTAGGCTATCCCGTCCCTCGGTTCTATGAAAGCGTGGTTGAGCACATGCCTATGTGTGTACATGCCTATAGTTGTCTGTGAGTCGGGTGTGTCTATGCACTACTATCTTCATACTTATATGCTGAGATGGTTGAAACGAAAAAATTGGTTCTGACACACAGGGATGGTAGGATGAGGGTGGAAATGAGGTTAAACAGGGAAATAGGGCAGAAGAGGGGTT
>JASPKP010005666.1:12500-15494 GCA_030674155.1 Stramonita haemastoma | reverse complement strand
TCTAAAAAAAATATTTGTTCAGAAAGTTGGCTTATTGAAAAAGGGTTGAGGTATTGTTTTTCTTATAAAACCCCCGGGGAAAAAAAAAAATTTCCCCTCGTTTTTCCCCCAACCAAAACGGGCACGACGCACGCACGCACCGCCACCACACACACACCCAAACACACACCACACACCACACCACGCTCTTCTCTTTGTCCCTCTCTCTTTCCCCTTTCCTCCCTCTCCCTCTCCTCCCCTTCCCCCCTTTTCCTCTCCCCTAAAGTTCGATTTCCTTCAAGAGGATTTTTTCCTCTGGGAAATTAACCACTGGCGGGATTCATCCCCTGAAAGTCTTTCGGATGGACTAAAACCCGTTTGTCCCGTGTTTTTTTGAAAGACAGGAAACATCTTGTGCCCCACTTTAAACCCGTTTCCGCTTTTCTTTAAGAGTAGGCCACTTTTGTTCGGTGGGAAAGGATTACAAAATTTAAAAACTGCATACACATGGGGGATGGATGTAAAAATTTTCACATGAGTGCGTTTTTTCCATTGTTCTCGAAATAAAAGTATCTCTCTTTTTCTCTCTCTCTTCTCTCTCTCTTTCTCTCTCTCTTCTTCTCTCTCTATATATATATATAAATTTACAGGACAGAGAGGGAGAATATATTTATTAAAATTTTATATTATAAAAATATATATATATATATATTATATTTTATATATATTTATTAGTATATATTTATATATATCTCCCTCTCTTCGAGGCAGGGCTGAATGAAAAAAAAATATGCAAACTTTGTTATGTAATCTTTGAAAATTCAAACCATTCTCTCTCTCTTCTCTTCTTCTCTCTCTCTCTCCTCTCTCTTTTTTTCTCTCTCTCTCTCTCTCTCTTTGGGTATGTTGTGTTTGCGTGCGTGCGTGCGTGCGTGCGTGCGTGCGTGCGTGCGTGGTTGTGTGTTGGTATTGCATGTGTGTGTATGTGTGTTTTTTCTGTGTACGTGGTGTGTATGTTCTTGTGTGTTGTGTGTGTGTTTTGTGGTGTTTGTGTGGTTGTGTGTGGTGTGTTTGTGTGGTGTGTGTGTGGGTGTGTGTGTGTACTGTTGCTCCAATGGGAGTGGTTGTGAGGATTGCTGAGGTGTTGATTCCTGTATATCGCCACTAAAGCACAGGTTTTGCCATGGCTTGCCCCCACTTCTCGCCTTGCATTCCCCTCTTTCTCGTCTGTCTTTCTGTCTGTTTCCTCTATGTCTCTTTCTTGTCTTTCTCTGTCTCTGTCTCTCTCTCCTCTCTCTCTCTCTTGTCTGTTGTCTGTTGTTGTCTGTCTTCTGTCTTCTGTCTCTCTCTCTCTCTCTCTCTATCTTCATCTCTCTTTTTTCATTTCTCTGTTGTCTGTCTGTCTTTTCTCTGTGTCTTTTCTCTTCACTTTCTGTCTATCTCTTGTTGTCTGTGTGTGTCTCTCTCTATTCTCTCTTGTTTTTGTTGTCGTTTCTGTCTGTCTGTTGTCGTCTGTCTGTCTGTCTGTCTGCTTTTCCCTCTTTCTCTTTGTCTCTGTCTCTGTCTTCTCTCTCACCCATGTGTAAATCATATGTGTGTGTGTATGTATGTTTGGTATGTATGTATGTATGTATGTATGTATGTATGTATGTATGTATGTATTGTATGTATGTATGTGGGTGTGTGTGTTTGTATGTATATATTATATATTATATTATAATATATACATATATATATATATATATATATATTTATATATATATATATAATATACATACATTATATATATATATAATTACATATACATCATTATATATATATAATATGTGTGTGTGTGTGTGTGTGTGTGTGTGTTCGTTTGCTTGCGCGCGCGCGTGTGGGTGTGTATGTGTGATGTGTGTGTGTGTTGTGGTTTGTGGTGGTGGTGGTGGTGGTGGTGGTGGTGGTGGTGGTGGTGTGTGTGGTGTGTGTGTGTGGTGGTGGTCTGTGTGTGTGTGTGTCTGTGTGTGTGTGTTGTGTGTGTGTGTTTGTTGTTTAATTTGTCCATATTTGTTCCTTATGCCATTACATCTGCAAGTTCGTTAATTTGGTTTTTTGTTTTTGCTTAACTTTTCCAGAGGGGCTTAATATAAAAAAAGCAGTTAATATGCTGATTCTATAACCCTCTATAGATAAACTTCTCTGCCAGCCTGATTGTCTGTCTGTCTGTCTATCTGCTGTATGTTTGTCTGTCTCTCTGTTCACACCCAACAATACACACACGCACACACACATAAACAATACTGCACACATACTGCAAACACACACAACACACCACCACACACACACAACACACACACACAAAACACTACACTACACTACACTACACTGAACCCACACTCCCCCCCCCCACACCCCCACCTACCCCCCCCCCCTCCACACCACACACACTTACACAACAGAGTCAGAGACAAGAGCATCAGAAAAGCAGAAATAATATTGTCATTAATTCTGATGCCCCTGGACAGCGCAAGACAGGGAGAGAAAGCTGGCATTATCTCCCCTGCTGGTTGCTATGACGACCACAGTAGTGACGCACTTGAAGGAGTTGTCGGACGTGGCCCACTCTTGGGCCGAAGTCCACATGTTGTTATGTATGTGAGGCAGTTGTGGTGTGTTTGCGGTTGTTGTGTCGTTTTTTTTTTCTTTTCTTTTTCTTCTGTAGTGCTAGTCAGAAAAATGCGTTCTCTGTTTTTTGTCTGTCTGTCTGTCTGTCTGTCTGTCTGTTGTTCTAGTGTCTGTGTTTGTCTGTTTTTCTTCAGTGTCTGTATGTCTCTGTCTCTCTCTGTCTCTCTCAAGTTCTCCATGTTAAGGGCGTGAACTTGATGTTAAAAAAAAGAGCACAAAACTGTCAAATCATTATCTTCATAAATAAGAGAATTTGATTCGAGTTAATTCTCTCTCTCTCTCTCTCTCTCTCTCTCTCTCTCTCTCTCTCTCTCTCTCTCTCTCTCTCTCTCTCTTTCCCTCCCTCCC
>JASPKP010005666.1:0-5000 GCA_030674155.1 Stramonita haemastoma | reverse complement strand
GTCTGTCTGTCTGTCTGTCTGTCTGTCTGTCTGTCTGTCTGTCTGTCTGTCTGTCTGTCTGTCTCTCTCTCTCTCTCTCTCTCTCTCTCTCTCTCTCTCTCTCTCTCTCTCTCTCTCTCTCCAGCAAAAAAAAAATCTAATGAAAATATCACATAGAATTTGAATGGACAGTGGAATCTGTCATTATATTGTGCTCTTGCTATTATTTTTTTTTGAGTTGTTTATTTTTGACTTCTTATTATTTCTGCGTTCAGTTTATAGCGGAACTGTATGGCGCCAGAATTTATAGTGGCATCCATTTATACAGAGTCTGTGTTCATTTCCTAACGTTAGATGCATCAGGATAATAGTTTGTCCTTATTTATTTGTATTCACAAAAGAAAATCATGTGTACCTCCCTTTCCCCCCCCTCCCCTCCCTTCTGTCAATAGGCTTTATTGAGCAATAGCAATCAATTAAATTGTTCAAAGCGTCAAAAGCCCCCCTCCCCCCCCTATCTCTCTATCTATATGTCTGTCTGTCTGCCTGTTGTCCCCCCCCCTCTCTCTCTCTGTCTGTCTTTCTTTGTCTCTCTCTCTCTCTCTGTCTATGTCTTTCTTTGTCTATCTCTCTGTCTCTCTCCCTGTTTCTCTCTCCCTCTCCCTGTCTCTCTCTCTCTCTTTCTATGTCTCTCTCTTTGTGTCTGTCTCTCTCTTTGCGTCTGTCTCTCTCTCTCTTTGTGTCTGTCTCTCTCTGTCCCTCTCTGTCTTTCTGTCTCCCTCTCTGAAATATTTGTCTGTCTGTCTGCCCTGTCTGTCTGTCTCTGTCTTTTCTGTCTGTCTGTCTGTCTGTGCTCTCTCTCTCTCTCTCCCCTCTCTCTCTCTCTCTTTCATCTCTCTCTGTCCGTCTCTCTCTCTGTGCCTTTCTCATGAAAATTTAATGAAACATTTTTTTTAAATTTTGAAAAATTTCAATTAGAACTGATTGTCTAACAAAAAGAAAACAAAAGCACCAAGAAACGAAATCGTTAATCTAAATGGGAAAAATTCGAGGAGATAAAAAAAAACGAACAAAAAAACTAAAAAGAAACGACTAGAGGAAAATAAGTCAAAACTTTTAGAAGAGAGAGAGAGACAGAGACAGAAGAGAGAGAGGGAGAGAGAGAGAGAGAGAGAGGGGGGGAAGAGAGAGAGAGAGAGAGGGAGAGAGAGAGAGAGAGAGAGACAGACAGAGACAGAGAGACAAGAGACAGAGACAGAGAGAGAGAGAAACACAGACAGACAGACAGAGAGACAGTTAGATAGACAGACAGAGACAGAAAGAAAAAACAGAAACAGAGAGAGAGTGAGAGAGAGAGACAGACAGGGGAGAGAAAAGAGAGAGAGAGAGGGGAGAAGAGAGAAGAGAGAGAGAGAGAGACAGAGAGAGATAGAGAGAGAGAGAGAGACAGACAGACAGAAAAAACAGAGAGACAGATAGATAGACAGACAGACAGAGACAAAAAGACAAACAGTAAAAGAGAGAGAGAGAGAGAGAGAGAGAGAGAGGAGAGAGAGAGAGAGAGAGAAGAGAGAGAGAGAGAGAGAGGAGAGAAAAAGAGAGAGAGAGAGACAAAGAGAGACAAAGAAAAAGAAGACAAGAAAGGGAGGGAGGGAGGGGGTGGGGAAGGGGAGGAGGGAGAGAGACAGAGACAGAGACAGACAGAGAAGAGGGGAGAGAGAGGAGAGAGAGGGGAGAGAGAGAGAGAGAAGAGAGAGAGAGAGAGAGAGAGAGAGAGAGAGAGAGAGAGAGAGACAAAGAGAAGAGAGAAAAGCGAGAGAGAGAAGAGAGAGAGAGAGAGAGAAAAGGAGAGAGGGAGAGAGAGAGGAGAGAGAGAGAGAGAGAGGAGAGAAGAGAGGGGAGAGAGAGAGAGAGAAACAGACAGACAGAAAGAAAGACAGAAAGAAAGACAGAAAGAAAGACAGAGAGAAAATGAATTTAGATCCCCAGCGCTCCTAGTGACAACAATTTCTTATCACTTTAAAATTTTGAAAAAACCTATAAAGATTTAAGACACTTTCACCCACGCACGCAAGCTGTATACACAATATACACACACATACACATCACGCACGCACGCACCCCACACACACAACATGCACGCACATACATACACATACACACAGAAACTTTCTCTCTCTCTCACGTACACACACACACCCCAAACACACACACACAACCACACACACACACACACACATACACACACACACACACACACACACTTTACACACACACACACACACACACACACACCCCACACCCCACACACACCCCACACACTTAAAACACACTTACCATACCCACACAACATACACACCCCCCCCACACACACCACACATACACATACACAAACTTACCCCCCCCCCCACACATATCCATACTAAACTAGAATGCATCCATTTTCATTTTATACTCGGAAGAATTCTAATGCGATGAAAGCGAAGGTACAGAGATGAAAAAAAAAATAGACAGAAGGCGATGATGAAGTGTCAGACAGATGAACACGGACAGACAGACAGACAGATAGACAGACAAAAACATTAACAGATAGACAGGCACATAGACATAGAAAAATCGTTGGCAGGTGGACAAATAACAGAGAAAAAAAAAAGTCGGAAGAGAAGTAAAATATTATAAAGTATATTAGCTATGAATATGCAAGCACACGCACGTATGTGTGCAAGCACGCATGCAAGCAAGTACACAGACATAAAGACATACACACACGCGCGCGCAAACACACACACACACACACACACACACTCACCACCAAGACACACAGACATACACAGATACAGACACAGACACTTCCCCCTTCCCCCAAAAAAACACACGCACACACACACACATTCACACACACACACCACACATACACACACACACACACCACACACACACACACACACACACCCCACAACCACACACACACACCCCAATTCGAAAGCTCGAATGCATTCCTTTTCATTTTTTACTCGGAAGAATTCTAATACGATGAAAGTGATGGCACACGGCCAAAAAAGATGGACAGAAGGAAATGAGGGAAATTTTGAGACAGATGAACACGGACAGACAGACAGACAAGCACACAGACAGACAGGCAAACTAATAAACAGATAGGCAAACAGACATACAATATCAAACAGGTAGACAGAATAACAGAGAGAAAAAAACCCAATTGGAAGATGAGGTAAATATACACATATAGGTATGAACATGGAAGCACACGCACGTAAGTGTGCGTACATGCACGCACAAAACGCACGCTGCAAGCAAACACACTCAACAGATACACAGACGCACACGCACACACTCACGCACAAACACACACAGATATACAGACACACAGAAAACAGACACACACAACCACAGACACACACAACCACAGACACACACAGACAAAACACAAAAAAACCACACACATATACCACAGACACACACACACACACACCACAAACACACACAGATACATACATACACACACACACACTCACGCACAAACAAACAGACACAGACACACATTATGTTCAACCCAAAACACCGTCACTGCTTTCTTTTTTTTTTGCTCTGAAACTACTTTGTGTAATTGGGTTTGGGAAAATTTAAACACACATACACACACACACACACACACGCGCGCGCGAGCGCACGCACGCACAGACTATACACCACATAAACAAACACACATACACACACATACATACACACACACACACGCACGCACCCACACCCCACCCCTACACTCACACCCCTCATCCACCCACCTCACAATGTTCCCTTTACCTCTTATCTATTTTAGTAATCACTGGATGCATATGAGAGAAATAGAGAGCAGAATTTTTTGTTAATAATAATAATGATAATAATGATAGTGATGATGATAACGACGACGACGACGACGACAACGACAACAACAACATCAACACTACTTGTAATAATAATAATAAGTTAAGGTAAAAGGTAAAAAGTGTACCATAACCTGTGTGGTCGTAGGGAGCGAGGCGTCAGAGACCTCACTTCTCTAGGGGGCCCGCATGTTGAGGCGGCGCCCATCTCTTCTCCCTCGCTGCTTTACCTTCCCTGACCCTAAAGAGGGCAGGTAACCATTCAGCTGGGTGAAACTGGGGGGGGGGGGGGGGGGGACTGTACTGAAACCAATACACGCTAACGGTCACCCATCCGACTGGTAACCACCCCTCGACGCTGCTTAATGGGGGAAACGAAAGCGAGTGCTCCGACCCCTTAGCTATCCCCGCCCCTTAATGATAACACCAACCAACAACGATAATAATCCCATTCACTGTGCCAGGCTGGAACCGAACCGAACACAGCAGAAGAAAATGTATAACTCTTTATCTCACCAAGACTGATCTGCCTCTTTGTTGCCCTGGCAATGTCGGCCAATCGCCCGGCTTCACTGCAGCATTTTGGGCGGGTTTCCATGACAACCCTTTTCCATGACAATACCACTGAAAATCGTTATGCTTAATGGGGTTTTTTTTTTTGTTTGTTTGTTTGTTTCGTTTCTATGGTAACGAGAAAGAATCGTTGTGTATAAGTGGTTTTATTATTTTCTTTTCTTTATTATTTTTTGTAAAAAAAAAAAGAAGGTAAAGGGGTCCCCTAACCTAGGGGGTCGTAATGTTTATGAAGAGAAGGAAAGCAGTATATTTTTTCTAAAACAAGCAATGCATACGTATGCATCCGTGAACACACTATCAAGTAAGCCGCAAGCAAGCACGTACGCACGCACACCAAAGCATTTTCACACACCACTTTTTTTGTTGTATTTTTGTATTTCTGTTGTGTTTCTAGTTGATTTTGCTTTGTCATTTAAATTGAAATGTTGTTTAGGCATTCTATTTGTTATGATGTATTTTTCACACACACACATACACACACACGTGCGATCGTGGCGGGGCACACACACATGCATACACCACATGCGAAAACGCATGCCTCACGCACACACGAACGCGCGC
>JASPKP010005665.1:10000-15495 GCA_030674155.1 Stramonita haemastoma | reverse complement strand
GCAGACGCCGAGGCAGACAAACCAAAAGTGGAGGATACTAAAGGGAGGGGGGACCCACCTGGACGTCCAAACTCATTCGGAAGGCGGAGGGCCCCGGGTGGTGGCGACGGCTGGTGAAGAATGTCCTCTGTCTCCTCCCGCCATCTCGGTATGAAAGAAGAAGAAGAAGAGACCAGGACACGAGGGAACCTGGCCCGGGAAAACGTATTCAACAAACTGTTTTTGTTTTCCATCGGGGCTTTTTTTTCTACAAAAAAAAAAACCAACCAAAATTTTGTACACACAAAGGGGACCAGGAATGAGGGAAAATGGGTCCGGGAACTTTTTTGTTCTGCATAGCCAACCGCTTCCCCCCCCCCCCCCCCCCAAAAATGCCCCGACTCCCCCTTTTTTTGCTGTGTTACAAGTGTCGGGTTTTAGTGATGGCTCTTCTTTCATTCCGTTCACACACTTTCATTACCTGCTGTTGGGGGGTTTGGGTGGGTCGGTTGGGTCTAGAGGTAAGGCCCCCGCCTTTAGAAAAAAGTGAAAAAAGCCCGGGTTGCTGTTGCAAGGGGTTCGATCCCCGTTTTGGGGCCAGAAAACTTTTCCCCTAACCAAGCCCATGGTGGTGGTTGGGTTTTTGTCTTTGTAAGGGGACGAAAACCCCCGAGGCCCCCCGTGGGTACACTTATAATTCAGGAACGTAAAAAACCCCAATGCAAAAAGAGTTGCCCCTGGCAAAATTCTGTTAAAAAAAAAAAAAAAAAAAAAAAAAAACCCACTTGAAGGGAAAAAACAAAAAAAACTGAAGATAAAAAAAAAAAAGAACAAATAAATGGGTGGGGGTGACTTGTGGCGAGCGTTCCCCCCCGGGGGAGGAACCCGAATCTCCACAAGGAAAATTGCTGTGAACTTAAAGTAATGAAAAATGTAAAAAAAAAAAAAAATAAAAAAAAAAAAAAAATAAATATTAAAAATTAATAAATAGTTAAAAAGGTCCAGTTTTGTCGCTTTTCAGTAAAATGGAAAAAAATTCAAGTCATCATCTCCCCCAATTAAAAAAAAATTATTGCCATTTGGATTTACCACCACCACCACCACCCAAACCTCGTCAGACCTGAAACATTTTAAAAAATTCCGCTGCCTTGAAAACTTTCCCCTGCCTCCCACACCTTCCGTCTGTCCAAAGAAACCAGCACACGCTGCACTGCAAGAAATAGTGTGCAAAAAATTGTGATTTGGACTCCACAGATCATACTACTACGCTTGGCTAAGAACAAGGAAAAAAGCGGGTTGGGTGAGAGTGGAGGAATTTTGGAAGGATGGTGGGGGGGGGGGGGAAGGGGGAAGGGGGAGTAGGGGAAAAAAGGGGGTGGGGGAGGGTTGGGGGGGGGAGGGGGGGGGGGAAAAAGGGGGGGGATGGGGGGGGGGGGGGAGAGGAGGGGGTTTTGCCTTTGTTTTGGGGTTTTGTCGGAGTGGGTTTATGGGGTTTTTTTGAAAGTCCTGTTTATGTTGGGGGGACGGCAGGGGTATTTTGGGGGACTTTTGGGTTTGTTTTAAGAAGGGTTCGCCTTTGCCCCCCTTTTTTCCCTCCCTCCAAATCCAAAACCCCCCCCCACCCCCCTTTTTTCCCCCCCCCCCCCCCCCCCCTCTCCCCCCCCCCCCTCCAAACTTCGCCCTCAAAAAACCCTCTTCCTTCTTTCTTTCCTTCTTCCCCCCTTCCTGCCCCCCCCCTCCCTTTTCTCCATTATTCATCTTCTGTCTCTGTCTCTCTATGTCTCTCTCTCTCTCTCTCTCTCTCTCTCTCTCTCTCTCTCATTCTCTCTCTCTCTCTCTCTCTCCTCTCTCTCTCTCTTCTCTCTCTCTCTCTCTCTCTGTCTGTCTGTCTGTCTGTCTGTCTGTCTCACTTTCTCTTCATTCCTACACTCATGCCCCTGCCCCCATCTTTCCATCCTGTCTACGTCTCTCTGTCTCTGTCTCTCTCTTTCTGTCTCTTCATCTATTTCTCTCTCAATCACTCTTCATTCCTTCACCACCACCCCTCCCCATCATTCCATCCTGTCTCTCTGTCTCTGTCTCTCACTGTCTCTCAGTCCCTCTTCATTCCTTCATCCTCCCCCCCTCCTTCTCCCCCATCATTCCATCCTCTCTCTCTCTCTCTCTCTCTCTCTCTCTCTTTCTCTCTCTCTCTCTCTCTCTCTCTCTCTCTCTCTCTCTCTCTCTCTCTCTCTCTCTCTCTCTCTCTCTCGTTCCGACCACTCGCCTATCTGCCCTTTTCGCTTCCCTTTGCAATTAGGACAAATCAGCATCCGGCGGAGGTGGTATTCCCTTTCTATTCTTTTTTTTTTCTTTTCTGTTCTTCCTTTTACTACTCCTCCCGTCTTTCCTTTTCTTGCTAGTCTAGTAGAGAATGTAAGATTACCGCCGAAAGTTGTTTTTGTGGGTCGGCTGGACGTTGAATACGAAAAGCAATTATTCTTCGGTGATCATTCTCACATTTCTCAGCAGCTTTTGCCATGTTTATGCTCGCTCCTGCATTGTCTTTTTTTTCTGTTTGCGTTTCTTTCTCCTTTTTTTCTTTCCTTCACTCCTGTCTTCTCCTCCTTATCTTGTATTGCTTTCTCTTCTCCTGTGATAGTCTTCTTTTTTCTCTTCTTCTTTTTCATTTTTTTCTTCTTGTTATTGTTCTTCTTCTTCTTCTTCTTCTTCTTCTTCTTCTTCTTCTTCTTCTTTGCATTCTTCTTCTTTGCATTCTTCTCCTTCTTCTGCTTCTTCTTCTTCTTCTTCTTCTTCTTCTTCTTCTTCTTCTTGTTCTTCTTCTTCTTCTTTGCATTCTTCTTCTTCTTTGCATTCTTTTTCTTCTTTGCATTATTCCTCTTCTTCCTCTTTGCATTCTTCTTCTTTGCATTCTTTTTCTTCTTTGCATTCTTCTTCTTTACATTCTTCTTCTTCTTCTTCTTCTTTTCCTCGTCCCCCACCTCTTTTTTCGTCTACTTTTTCCTGTCATCATTCTGTGTGTTCTTCTCCTCTTCCTCCCCTGTCTTCTCACCTTCTTATAATCATCTCTTCTTTCTTTCTTTCTTTCTTTTTCTTTTGCATTGTTCTCGGCATTCTTCCTCTTTGCATTCTTCTTGGCATTCTTCTTCTTCTCCTTCTTCGCAATCCTTCGCAACTCTTCTTTTTTTTCTTCTTCTTTTCCTTCTTTCCTTCTTGGTCTTGTTGTTGTTGTTGTTGGGCTTCTTTGCATTCTCCTTCTTTCTCTGCCTTTTCTCTTCTTCTTCTTCTTCTTCTTCTTCTTCTTCTTCTTCTTCTTCTTCTTCTTCTTCTTCTTCTTCTTCTTCTTCTTCTTCTCCTTTTTCTTCTTCTTTTGCCAGCCTCATTTTCTAAAACATATGCGGGCGAGCGCTAGACGACGGCTCATGCAAGTTATGCAGGAATCTGTTTGCCTTCAGCTCGTTTGTGTTCCGGAGGGAAAGAGTATCTCTCCGGTGGGAAAATAGGCCTTAATCTTCTCCTTGGCGCAAAAAGGGACAAGAGAAGGGAAGAAGAAGAAGAAGAAAAAAAGAGAAGAAAAAAAACCTGTTCTCTGGCACCGGGCCTGTGGAAAAGCATGGTGGAGACGGTGCACGATGAGGATGTCTTGTGACAAGGCTCCACAACACGCTAATCAACCCCGTCTGAGAGCTTAGGCCAGCCAGCCACGCCGCTCACTAATTGAGTTTCATATTCACACAGACATGCTGCTGCTCGCAAACTTCTTCTTCTCTTCGCCATAGGCATCCTCAAGTTTGCTGCTGCTGTTCCTGCTGCTGCTGCTGCTGCTGCTGCTGCTGCTGCTGTAACAGCGACAAGAACGGCGTGCGCCTCTTCACCACGAGTCTTCCGCGTTTCCTGCGTTCCAGTGAAGCCTTCCGTTCCCTAGCAAGGAGAGCCTAGGTTACCCCCTGAAGACTTGAAATCAGCCCTGACTGCCAGGTTTGGTTGGTTTTTTCTTTCTTTCTTCTTCTTCTTCTTCCCCTGCAGAACAACAACATCCTACCCGACTGTCTTCTCTTTCACGCGCCAAAGCGCTCCTGTGTCAGGCTTGTCAAAACTTCTTTATGAATTTCTGACATATGGCTTTGATTTTCCCGGCACAGATCTGCTTCTAATAGTGTGGCTTAGGCTCCGTCTGGGGGCTGCCGGCACGAGGTGGTGGGGAGGCGCGCGGCATCCAATTGACGTCTTTATCCTCCGGGCTCGGGTTTCGCACTCCCTCACTTCTTGGAGGCTGCGTTAGTGTGGGATGCAACTGAAGACGGCCCAGCTTCCTCCCTTCAATTCCTTCCTCCCTTCCTTCCTTCACTGCTTGCTTGCTTGCCACGGCTGTCTTCTACTTTTCATTAAACTGTTCTGTTTTGATCAGCGAAACACCGAGGGATTTAGCTTACCATCTGGCCAAGTTCTCATTTCTTGTGCCTTGCTTGCTCCTTCTATTCCAGGGCTTTAAGAGTCTGAAAGTTTGGCCCGCTTTGCACGCTCGGTTTAGTTAAGCCAGAGTTGAAAAAGTGCATGATGGTGGTGGAAAATGTGTGTGTGTGTGTGTGTGTGTGTGTGTGTGTGTGTGTGTGTGTGTGTGTGTGTGTGTGTGTGTGTGTGTGTGTGTGTGTGTGTGTGTGTGTGTGTGTGTGTGTGTGTGTTTGCGCGTGTGTGGGTGTGTGTTTTGGACTAAGAGATTGAGATGATAGATGGTTCGTGAATAATTTTTCCAATAATCGACATCATTCTTCAGTGCAGCGCGAAAGCTGTTTCTGTGCTTGTGGTTTCCCTAATGAAACAGCTGGACATGATGTTTTTTTTTCTTACCCGTCCACATTGTTTACCTGTGCTCCATCACACAACTGATACTCTGAAATCAGCTAAAAAGAATCTAGAAATACATTATAATATGGCTACAGACGACTTAGCTTTAATCATAATATTAGCATTATCAAAATAGTACATCATTTATTGAGTTGGAGTCCCCAAGGCAGCTCAGAGCTGTATAATTATGGCAACGTTCTGGTGGCTCCTGCGACGGTACTGGAACCAATCGTATTGGTCATTGCCTTTCCAATGGATCATTCCAGTGGCGTGTAGAGGGGGGAGTCTGCTGCATGGGTAACAGCTTGCCCTCCATAATTACCTACCCAGGCTTTGCGCTCTAAAGACTATAGCGCAACTCTATAGTCTTCTGAGACTGATGGGTGCCTACTACTACTACTAATTTATTGATAAATCCAGACGATTTTAATATAGATAGATAGATAGATAGATAGATAGATAGATAGATAGATAGATAGATAGATAGATAGATAGATAGATAGATAGATAGATAGATAGATAGATAGATAGATAGATAGATAGATAGATACAATGAACTGCTCTCCCTTGTTGAGATGCCGAAATGCACGAAGTTCTCTCCCTTGGCCTCAGCAATTGCTTTCTAATAATGTTTATGTATTTTTCATTGCACTTCAGTTTGCATCGCATAT
>JASPKP010005665.1:0-5000 GCA_030674155.1 Stramonita haemastoma | reverse complement strand
TGCCCCACCACCCTTACCTCATTCACCCCCTTACCTCCCCCCTTCCCCGATCTGTCTCCTCCTCGAGCGATTACCCAGGCTAAGACCAGGACTACGTTTAAGACATTTTAGATAGATATCACATTATGCGCACACACACGCGCGCGGCGCGCGCGCGCGCACACACACACACACATACATACACATTACACACACGCGCGCGCGCGCGCGCACACACACACACACACACATATATATATATATATATATATATATATATATAATATATATATATATATATATATATATATATATATATATATATATATATATATATATATATATATATCCTCGATATAAAAGAATAAAATAAAATTGTAAAAAAATAATTAAAACACACACACAAGCACGCACGCACACACATACACACACACACATATACACACACACAAACACACACACAAACACACACACACACACACACACACATACACACATACACACACATACACACACATACACACACATACACACACATACACACACACACAAATACACACATACACATACACATACACACACACAATTGTTGACCATGTCTCTTCAGGAGGGCAGACAGTTAAGGAATCGCTCACAAAGTCTTTTCTCATCATCCAAGACTAGTAGTGATGGTGTGGGTGGGGTTGAAACAAAGTCAGGGAGGCAGGCAGGCAGGCAGGCAGGCAGGCAGGCAGGCCGGCCTATCATTTTATTTATTTATTTATTTATTCTTTTATATCGAGGATAACAGAATAAGCAATCATGTGCTTTTTTATCATCCGGTCCCCGTGTGTATGCAGTTTTGTAAAATATTGTCATCTGTTCCCACCGGCACACGATGGCCTACTCTTACGAAAAGCGGAACAGGATTTAACGCGTGCGCAAGATGTTCTCTCTTATCATACTAACAGGCCAGGGGGATGTGAGGTAGGACTGTGACAAGGACCTGGATAATAATATAATAATTATGATCGTCTTGACCAGCTGTGGGTAGTTAGTTGCCTGCCTCTCTCTCTGCTTCTCTTGTCTCTCTCTGTCTGTGGATCTCTTCTGTCTCTGTTTGTGTCTCTCTGAGTATGTCTGTGTCAATATGTCTGTGTCTCTCTGTCTGTCTGTATCTCCTTCTCTCTCTTTCTCTCTGTCTCTCTCTCTGTCTCTGTCTCTGTCATTGTCTCTCTGTCTCTGTCTCTCTCTCTGTCTCTTTCTCTGTCTGTCTCTCTGTCTGTCTCTCTGTCTGTCTCTCTGTCTGTCTCTCTGTCTGTCTCTCTGTCTCTGTCTCTCTCTGTCTCTCACTCTCTGTCTCTCTCTGTCTCTCTCTGTCTCTGTCTCTCTCTGTCTCTGTCTCTCTCTGTGTCTCTCTGTGTCTCTCTGTGTCTCTGTCGCTGTCGCTGTCTCTGTCTCTGTCTCTGTCTCTGTCTCTGTCTCTCTCTTCTCTCTCTCTCTCTCCTCTCTCTCTCTCTCTCTCTCTCTCTCTCTCTCTCTCCTCTCTCTCTCTCTCTCTCTCTCTCTCTCTCTCTCTCTCTGGCTCCATTTCACTTCTTAAGGCCATCGTACACTTGCCACTATGCTACATCTGCAAAAGAGCACACACACACAGACACACACACAGACACACACCAGACACACACACACACAGACACACACACGCGCACGCACGCACGCACGCACGCACGCGTGTCATGCTGGCATAATTATTTTCCCGAAGATATGATATGGCGACATTCCTAGTAAAGTATAATGATTATGCAAACACTGATTGTCACAAATAGCAAGCCACAAAACTCTTACTAAATAAAGAGAAAAAAAAAATTGGGTCAATTCTGATTGACATTCTGTTTGAAGACACCAAAATATGAAAGAAGTAAGACAAGCAAGATAAAGCGACCAAAACTGGTATCTTGTTCATATAATGTAAAAGGGCTTTATTAGAATTGAGACAGCCAAGATAAATCAACAAAAACCTTCTATCTTGTTCAATATTGTGTAGAAAGATTTTTTTAAAGCTTTTTAAGAAATGACCAATATAAAGCCGGGAAAAACCTATTTATGCATAGTGTGTAGAGGGCTTTATTAGAATTAAAACAACCAAGATAAAGAGACAAAACATACATATATCACTCATTGTATGTAAAGGGCTTTATTAGAATTGAGACAGCCAAGATAAACCAGAAATAGCTTTCTTGTTTATAGTGTTTAAAAGGTTTTAAATAAAGACGACCAAGATAGAGCGACAAAACTTTATATTTTATGCAAGGTGTGTTGATGGCTTTATTAGCTAGAATTAAGACAATCAAGAAAAAGCAAAAAACAAAATGTATAATCCTGTTCATAGTGTGTAAAAGGGCTTTATCAGAATTAAATTAAACAATGAAGATCACGCAACAAAAACCTTTATCTTATCTAGAGTATGCAAAAGGCTTTCTTTATCATAACGAACAAGATAAAGAGACAAAAAACCCTAACATCAAGTTCACGGCGTGTAAAGGTCCACCACCACCATACTGTCTTGCTCCTTGACCAACGTCCAGTGCTGGTGGTATAGTACTGGCCCCCTGACCCCGGTCAGCATTGCTGGGAGGCTGTAGGGATGACTCATGCCATCAGGGATCGGGTCTGTCTGTCGTGACATACATACAATATCATTTTAAGTACTCGTGTTCTTACTGAGCTTTTTGTATTTCTTGGTGGTGGTGGTGGTGGTGGTGGTGGTGGTGGTGGTGATGGTGTGTTTGGTGATGGTGGTGGTGGTGATGGTGGTGGTGGTGGTGGTGGTGGTGGCTGGACATTGTATGTATGTATGTATGTATGTATGTATGTATGTATGTATGTATGTATGTATGTATGTATGTATGTATGTATGCCTGCCTGCCTGCCTGCCTGCCTGCCTGCCTGCCTGCCTGCCTGCCTGCCTGTCTGTCTGTCTGTCTGTCTGTCTGTCTGTCTGTCTGTATGTATGTATGTATGTATGTATGTATGTATGTATGTATGTATGTATGTATGTATGTATGTATGTAGGTATGTATGTAGGTATGTAAAAAGGAAATACAATATTGAGATCTAATGTTTGTCAGTCCTTACTTGTACGTGCTCAACGAGTAACTGGACATCATGACTCTTTTTTTGTGATCTGCATCATCATCATTTATCCTCCTCATCAGTTCTTGTGGGAGAGAGAGAGAGAGAGAGTGGTCGGGGGGGGGGGGGACACAAGGGACACGTTGGTAGAGAGTTACCTTCAGTGTTGTATGTTCAGCATTTCTGTTGTGGTGACTTTACATGTGCAAAAATGCTTTTACAAGAGATAGACTGCAGAGCTCGTACATATCTTCTTTTCTCATTTTTGTGAGTCGGACATTTACATACATTCCTTTGTACATGTACAGCAAGAAACAGACTGAAGAGCTTTCTTTTTGCGTGATTTACATGTAGGCTACATAAACACCTACATACATGCTACATAAGATAGTTTGATGAACTTGAACACATATTCCTTTCTCTCTTCCTTTTTAAAAAAAATATTTTGCATTACCTACGTACCTATACAAACACACTGAGAAATAGAGTCGGAACTTCATACACATCTGCTTTTTCTCTTCTTTTTTGTAAAGTGATTTTACACATATTGAACATAATTATGATATACAGCAACAACAAAAATAGAGGCAAAAGCTTACACACATCTTTTCTCTTTTTTCTCTCTTCTGGTGGTTTAACATGTACATGCATGCCTCCATACATACATAAAAGACATCGACTCCAGACAAGCATACACATCTTCTCTTCTCTTCTTTTGTGTGTGTGTGTGATTTTTTTTTTACCTCGTACATAAATCCCTACACTCTCACACAGCAAAAGATAAGACTAAAAACAACTCCTAAACATCCTACAACTAGTAATGGTTTGATACCCTATAGTAGCAGTCACAATGATCGAAATCCACTTCTAAGCCCGGTGGTTTACCACCCTTACCAATAATTATTTTTTCAGGGGGGTGGAGGGGGTGGAGGCGGGCATTAAAAGGATATGCAAATGTTCATTGCTCTAGAGGCCCTGGGGCAGAAAAGAGGATTAAGGGGACAAAAGAGGAAGGCGTGAAAACAGAGGACAAGGCCTAGGGGTGGGCCAGGTGACAGTGGTGATAACGGTAGGACGACACAGACACAGACACAGACACACTGGCAGGGGGATCTGTCTGAACACGACCTCTCAAACCATTTCCACCCGTCACCCCTTCCCTTCTTTTCTTTTTTTCCTTTCTCTCAATCAGCAGAATGGGAGAGAGACAGAGACAGAGAGAGAGACACACACACACACACAGAGGCAGAGAGAGACAGAGAGATAGAGACAGAGACACAGGGAGGAGAGATAGAGAGAGAGACAGAGACACGGAGAGAGACACAGAGAGAGATAGAGAAAGAGAGAGACAGACAGAGTGACAGGGAGACAGAGAAAGATAGAGACAGAGAGAGAGACAGAGACACAGACAGAGAGAGAGACAGAGAGAAAGAAAAAGAGACAGAGAGAGAGAGAGGGGGGTACAGGTGCCAGGCTTAGGCCCGTGTGTGATGTGTCGGGTATGGTGACTACAAGAATCTTTTTCTTCATTTGCTCACATGGAAGGAGGAAAAGTGTGTTGTGTCGCGTTGTGTCGCGTTGTGTTGTGTTGTGGTTGTGGTGTAGTGTGGTGTGGTGTGGTGTGGTGTGGTGTGCTGTTCTCTGTGTGTGTGTGTGTGTGTGTGTGTGTGTGTGTGTGTGTGTGTGTGTGTTGTGTGTGTGTGTGTGTGTGAAAGTCAAAGTCAAAGTCAAAGTCAAAGTCAAAGTTAAAGTAAAAGGTTTATTTCCAGATGGTACATTAAATAAGCAAATAATTTGCTTCTTTTCATCAAGACATATATTTAGGAAATCTGTGTATGCGCACGCGCATGTGTGTATGTGTGTGTGTAAAGGTCTAATCAGTTTTTTTTCAAGCCATCTGGCCCACA
>JASPKP010005664.1:12500-15496 GCA_030674155.1 Stramonita haemastoma | reverse complement strand
TTAGCGGGGAACAAAAAAAAAAAACTGCTTGTGTATTATTTACTTATTGCTTATTGTTTTCACAGTTTTTTTAAAGTAGTATGGGGGCTAAAGGAACGTCACTTACATGTTTCGTCATGTCTGAATATTCACAACTTCATTCTTTTCTCCTTGGGGGAAATTGAGGGGTTTTTGGGGGGGGGGGGGGGGGGTTTAGAACGTAAAAAAAAACCCAAACCCAGTCCCCCACAAATTATTGCGAAATGCATCCGAAAGTACACACGCACACCCAAAAAGGGTGAGTGTTTCCCTCTCTCTCTCTCTCTCTCTTTTTCTCTCTCTCTCTTCTCTCTCTTTTCCTCTCTCTCTCTCTCACACCAACAACACACACACACACACCACAACACACCAAAAACACACACCACAACACACAAGCGGTGCCCATACTTTTTCCCCCTGCCCTCCCAGGTCAGTTGTACAACGGACACGACACAAACATGATATTGTAGCCATATTTGTTAGCAAAGAAACGTTTGCAGAAAATTTAGGTCACGGTATTCGCTTTTTAGATTAAAGATAATGAAAAAAAAGGGGGGAGGGGGGGGGGGGGGGGAGGATGCTGGTCTCTGGGGTCATTTTTATTTTATCATTTTGTGATAAAAGGAAGATCGTTTTGGCAAAAGGCCAAAAATGTCTTCAATTTTAACGTCTTTCCACTTTAAGGGATACCAGGAGCCAAAAATGTGTGTGTGTGTGGTGTGTGTGTGGTGTGTGTGTGTGTGTGTGTGTGTGTGTGTGTGTGTGTGTGTGTGTGTGTGTGTGGTGTGTGTGTGTGTGTGTGTGTGTGTGTGTGGTGTGTGTGTGTGTGTGTGTGTGTGTGTGTACTGTGGTGTTATTGTTTGCTGTCCTTTTGTTGTTCATTTAGTTATAACAGCGGTGGTGTGTCTGTGTGTGTGTGTGTGTGTGTTGTGTGTGTGTGTGTGTGTGTGTGTGTGTGTGTGTGTGTGTGTGTGTGTGTGTACTGTGGTGTTATTGTTTGCTGTCCTTTTGTTGTTCATTTAGTTATAACAGCGGTGGAGATGATAACTGTAATATGCATTGTGTGTGCCTGCATGTCTGCGATCCTAAATGCTGGTGAGCGGTTTTTTTTTTTTTTTAAAAGCTTCATCTCAAAAGTGTTGAAACAGTGGAACCTGTTTGTTACCAAGAAAAGCAGCCCCTTTTAAACACTATCGCAGAGTTGACAATCGTCAGCATCAACACGATGACTGACCTGATGGACAAAGAATGCAGTATGGTATGTGGAGTGAAGAGAAAAGACCCCAACAACCCATCCCTGTAGTACTGCAAAGTATTCTAGTTTATTAAAAGTCGATGGTTGTTGGTGAAATGTAAATTCAGTTTGCTAAAGATTGACTGATATATTCTTTTTTTCACAAAAAAATGAATGTTTAGCGACAAGTTGTTGGTTACCAAAAAGTTGGTATCTAAAAAAACCCCCCAAAAAACATGTAATCTTTACTAAAAGAGATGATCGTTAGTTCAAAATCAAGCAGGAAAGAGGAAATACGGCAATGCTCTTAGTATTGTTATTGTTTTATGGCGATGTTCATGTTGTATTCTGTTCCTTTATTTTTCTCTCTTTCACAACCAAGGAAGAAATACACATTATTCAGTAGTTTTCCACAAAAAGGTTTGTAAGAAACATCCCTTAGCAAATTGCAATCATTTAAATTACAGTCTCTTATAGATATACATCTTTGTTTTAAAAAAGCCCTACCTCCTTGCTATGTAACATTTCCCTTCCCAACATATTCACTTTTCTGACCTACATGATAGGAAACAGTTCTAAAGGAATTCTTTTATCAAAACATTTTCTAGCTTCGTAAAAAGTCCCTGCACCTGAAGAAAATGTTTGCTTTTTTTAAAAATAGAATCCTACTACTGTTATTAAAAAAAAATCTCATTATAATCATATAGCATGAAGCAAAGCTTGTACATCAAAACTCGGTAAATTTCAAAGGAACTGAAAATCAATCCCTTAATCTGGTAGTGTGTCTGCTGTTTAAACATATTGTTTCGTCCCAGTGGTGCATGCCAGTATACGTTTCCTGTATGGGTTCCAACAGGGTCGACATTTTCAAAAACAAATTAATTCCGTGTGTCTCTTCTGATGGCTGCCACCCTGTGTGTCTGTCAGCGTGCCTGTCTGGCTGACTGTCATTCCATTGGTTCTGTCTGCTTACCTGCCTCTCTCTCTCTCTCTCTCTCTCTCTCTCTCTCTTCTCTCTCTCTCTCTCTCTCTCTCTCTCTCTCTCTCTACCTCTCTCTCTCTCTCTCTCTCTCTCTCTCTCTCTCTCTCTCTCTCTCTCTCTCTCTCTGCCCCCCTCTATCTCTCTCCCCCCCCTCTCTCTATCTCTCTCCCCCCCCCTCTCTCTCTACCTCTCTCTCTCTTTCTTTCTCTCTCTCTCTCTCCTCTCTTCTCTCTCTCTCTCTCTCTCTCTCTCTCTCTCTCTCTCTCTCTCTCTCTCTCTCTCTCTCTCTCCTCCCTCCCTTCCTCTACCCCGCATCTCTCCCCTTCCCTCCCTCCCTCTCTCTTTAGGCCAGTACTGCTATCATAAAACACACCACAAGTTTCTCTGCTAACCAGCTGTCATATCAAAATGTCGTTCAGCAAATGATTAACGCACGGAGTTCTTAATGATGACGGCCTGTTTTCACTAATGCCTCTGCTTTCATGGCTTGTTTTCATTAATGCCTCTGCTTTCAGGATTTGTTTTCACTAACGCTCTGCTTTCAGGGTTTGTTTTCACTAATGATTTGTGCTTTCAGGATTTGTTTTCATTAATGCCTCTGCTTTCATGGCTTGTTTTCATTAATGCCTCTGCTTTCAGGATTTGTTTTCACTAATGCCTCTGCTTTCAGGATTTGTTTTCATTCATGCCTCTGTTTTCAGGGCTTGTTTTCCTCTGCTGTCATAGTTGTTTTCATCAATGCCTCTGCTTTCACATTCATTT
>JASPKP010005664.1:0-7500 GCA_030674155.1 Stramonita haemastoma | reverse complement strand
CTTTCTGATCTAGAATTAATTGCATTTCGTAGGCCTGTCTTGGCAACCTCTGATTACTCATTTGTAGTAATTTTAACCAATATCTAACTGCACAAATATATGAGTTTATGAATAAAGGATATCTGGCAACTTCCCCATACACCATTTTATTTGGTGTTTTAACAGGAACTCCCAGAAAACGTTTACAAGCCATCAAATGTATTTTTTCTACATGTTCTAAGCGATTTACTCCCCATACTTCAGATGCATATAGCAATATTGGCTTAATTTTTACATCAAAAACTTTAAAATAATCCTGGTAAGAAATATCTTTGTTTTTCTGAAATGCTCTAATTAAACTTATTAGTGCTTTTTTCCCTTTTACACACAAATGTTCTGTACCCAGCCTATGACAAAGTTTTGTCGTAAAAACATACCCCAAATAACAATATTTATTTACAACTTCTAACTTTTTATCTCCTAAAAACCATTCCTCATTCTTACCCAAAACCCCTCCTTTCCTAAAGACCATAACTTTGGTTTTATCTGTATTAATGTTTAATTTCATATCCACACAACACTTATGGAGAATATTCAACTGATTTTGCAGGCCTACAGGAGTAGAAGACAACAAAAACAACATCATCTGCAAAAAGCAAAATGAACAATTCTACAGCACCTGGTATCAGTTGTACACCATGTTTTCCCTTCTCAGACATATGAGTTGCTAGTTGATTAATAAACATTCCAAACAAAGTAGGACTCAAGACACACCCTTGTCGAACCCCTAAAGGGCAGTCAAAAAAATCTGAATATTCGTTATTGGATCTAACACAAGATATCAAACTACTGTACATTGCACGAAGGGAACAGAAAAATTTTCCTCTAACACCTTGGTCTCTAAACAATTGTAATAGCTTGTCATGTCTTACTGAATCAAAAGCTTTTCTGAAATCAACAAAAGCAACATACAATTTTTTACTCCGCTGAGAAAAGCATTTTTGGATAATAGAGTGTAAACAAAAATATGATCAGTTGTTGAATATTTTTTACGAAAGCCAGCCTGACCTTCTGAGATCATTTCATTGTCTTCCAACCATGTATAAAGCCTCTTGTTTAGTATTTTGCTGTAGCATTTGGAAATTGTGCTCAGCAGAGAAACCCCTCTATAGTTGTCAACATTTTCAGTGTCACCTTTCTTGTAGATTGGTATAACAATGGCTTTAGCCCATTCATTTGGGTAAATGCCTTTTGAAAATAGTGAATTGAACAATTTATGTAAAAAAGGAACTGTAATTGTACTACCAATCTTCAACATTTCTGTGGTAACGCCATCCATTCCGCAAGCTTTGCCAAATTTTAATTTGTTAACAGCATTAGCCACTTCCACTTCAGTTATTTCAGAATTTAATACATGATCCTCTTCCTCAGTCAAGCCAATCCCACCATTTTGCATATTTCCTGACATACTATCATCAATAGAAAACACCTTTTTAAAATGATCATACCACTCACTTATAGATATATTATTAGTATTAATTGATCTGTGCTTCCCACAGCCCATTTCAGATAGTTGTTTCCAAAATTTAGAAGAATCTGTAATATTTGACGTTAACTGTAATACTTGGTCATGTCTAAACTTTCTTTTCTTTATTTTAAGTATTGCCTTGTAACTCTTTTTTGCTTCTACATGCATTAACCTATCTTCAGTTTTTCTAGACTTCCTAAAAGTTCTTAATGTCTGTCGACTTTTAATTTTGGCTTGATGGCATTCATTATCAAACCACATGGAAGATTTCTTTGGTGCATTGGGATATACTTTCTTCAACATACAACTACTAGCAGTTAACAAACAATGCACAAAAGTATCCAATGCACCATCCACATCTTGTTCTATAACACTTTCTGCATCTTGCAATCTACCTTTTACAGAGGTATCATTTAGTTTGTTCAAGAACTCATGTTCTTTTTCTGTATTCCATACATGCTTTTTTAAACAAAACTTTTTAATTTCCTTTTTTTCCCCAACACAGCTAATAATGGATGATAAAAGAGTAAAAACCACAGGTAAATGATCAGATTCAGTCGAATCTTCAACACTGAATGATATATCATGTGACATCATGAGCAAATTATATGAAATGACAAAGTAATCAACAGTACTAGATCCTGCACTAGATATAAAAGTATAACTTCCATCACATTCATGCTCACTTAGACCATTCAAAATAACTAAATCAAAAGCATTACACAACTCTAACAGCTGATCCCCAAACATATTTTTGGAATCATCCTGAGATTTTCTCAGAAAAGGGGACTTTTCATCATTTTCCTCATAGACTTCCATGTTATCTACATTGATACACATGCTATTTTCAGAAGCTGTTCTTGCATTTAAGTCTCCACATAGTAAGGTATGAAACTTGTAAGATATGTGTAGGTCCAGAAAACATTGTTCCAGCATTTCTAAGCCATAACCATTTTCTTTACATTTCCATGCAGCAGAATCATGAGGTGGTACATAAGTGCAAATCCAAAAGATATCTAAATCTGTTTCAAATAGCTTTCTATCAATACTCACTATTACTGTATTGTCTAAGTTGTATTCAACTTGTGAAACTAAACTTGCAAATTTCTTTTTAATTAAAACAATAACACCACCAGAATACCTGCCTTGCTTAGATAGCTTCTTTGCTTTAGAATTGAAAATGACATAATCACTAAAAAGAGCTGATTCAAATTCTGTAGCTACAAATGTTTCTGTTAGGCAAATAAAGTCATGAGATGTTAAGTACTGAATAAAGTCAATGTTGTCTAGTTTTGAAAATAAACCATTAACATTAAAGTTTAAAAATTTAGTTCTAGTACTTTTTGCTTTGCTTACTGAGTGATATACATGTTCTGACGTGCTTACTTTGTACGAGTCATCATACCTGACTTTTCCCCTTTCTAATCTACTAATGTCATTGGCCCGGCTGATGTCCTATTTAGGAGGGGAGCCTCGTTGAATACGAGTTCTGGTGCGTCCCCTGTCTTGAGCACCCTGAATGCGCTCATTTGACAACATACGTTGAAAACTGTGGACAATACTGTCTTGACTGGTAACCCTATTTCTGCCTGTGTTCCTTTTGCCACTTTTCTTAATGTCGGGATGTTGAGACTGCTTACCTTTAGCAGGAGGTTGTTCTTTTTGAGAAATGGCATTGTCAGTATTAGTGGGAAGTGCTGCTGTTTCATTTCCCTCTTTATCTGACTCTATCTCAGACTGAACAAAATCAGGAGTCCCATATTTATCCCCTATGTTTAAGTCCCTAATCTCACTTCTACCCTGTTGTCTGTCTGACCTCTCACGACTGCTATCCACATCCCTTAGTTCATCAGTAGACTTTTCCTTTGGTCTCTGTCTGTCTCCTGTATCAGACAATTCAGTGTCTGTATCAACATTTGTGTCCTTACTAGTTGACTCATTTTCCTCTCTCTTTCTAGAAAAATTAGGAGTTTTCTCAACCTGACCTGTAGTCATGGACATATCTGATTCAATCATTCGTTCCCGTTTATCTTTTTTATCAAAATTCCTGGCATCTGTATTATCCTTTGCACTGTACCTTCTTTTGTTATGACTGTCTTTATTGTCATGTTTTGCGTCATCTTTATCATTATCATAAGTCAGTGAACGGTCCCTGAAAACACTGTGTGTGTCGTTAACAACATCAGCAATTTCTGAATATTCACTGTTTTGCTTGACAGTGTGCCTGCTTTTGGGATTCTTTCTCAGTGTATGACTTGGCTGCCTAGAATTTGCTAGGGCTTTGTGACTGGGTCTCTGAAACTTTTCTGACTTTCTTCCTGGTGCATGCATTTTCTGCACTGCCTGACTGTACGACCCCATACCTGGGGCAACAGGTATGAACTGATGGCTGTACGTACCGGCCACAGACCAGTCACCGCTATGTGACTGCTGGTATTGGGGAGTGTCCTGTCTTTCCTGTCTGCCCCGTAGTCCCTCAGCAGTGGTGGGAGAGTCTTCTCGTCTGCTCCACAGTCCCTCAGCAGTGGTGGGAGAGTCTTCTCGTCTGCTCCGCAGTCCCTCAGCAGTGGTGGGAGAGTCTTCTCTTCCTTGTCTGCTCCGCAGTCCCTCAGCAGTGGTGGGAGAGTCTTCTCGTCTGCTCCGCAGTCCCTCAGCAGTGGTGGGAGAGTCTTCTCGTCTGCTCCGCAGTCCCTCAGCAGTGGTGGGGGAGTCTTCTCGTCTGCTCCGCAGTCCCTCAGCAGTGGTGGGAGAGTCTTCTCGTCTGCTCCGCAGTCCCTCAGCAGTGGTGGGAGAGTCTCCTCTTGGTCGTCTGCTCCGCAGTCCCTCAGCAGCAGTGGGAGAGTCTTCTCTTCCTCGTCTGCTCCGCAGTCCCTCAGCAACAGGGGGAGGGGGAGAAGTAGGCATGTTCTGTCTTGCCCATCTCCCTTTTTGCCCTCCAGCAGCAGGGGATGCAGCATGACCCCTAGATCTGTACCTAGCATAGATCTGGCCTTCCCTCCACCGCTGATGACCCAGATGTTCCCGTGCTCTATGATCCTGACTGGCATTTTCATGATAAAAATTAGCGTTGTTCATCATCCTCTTTTGCACATGATTGTTATCTGCTCTGCTCTCACCAGGATCCCACCTATTGTTTCCATTTCTTCCAGATTGCTTATGGCGTGTATCTGGATTTTGATGATTGGAAGGATTTTGGCGATGATGTCTGTACCCTGGCTGTGTGGGTGGCTTCTCTTTAACATGCAACTTTCCATTGAAGAAGTATGCTACTCTGCCTTGGTCTCTGTGAAAGTCTACTATGGTCTTCTGATGAGCTGTAAGGTCTGAGGTCACTCTGATGTTGCTTTGTCGAAGTCTCTCACGCAGCTCCTGGTCTCTTAGGATGGCAAGCTTGTCCCCCCATCGACAAAACTGGACCAAGAGTGGACGTGGAGAGTTATCCTGATGTGGGCTGCCTATTCTGTAGGCACTTCTGATGTCTGATGTCTGCCAAAGTTCGTGACTAGAGGAGTGAAAGTTCAAGACTTCTGCAATCAGTGCTTCACTAGTCAGTTCTGTCCCTCTTCTGATTTCATCAACACCAAAGAATCTTAGATTGCATCTGATATTTTGTGCTTCCACAATGTCTACTTTGTGTTCCAGCTGGTCTAAACGTTCCACAATGGCCTCCCTGTCGTCTTGAAGCTCGCGGACATCTTCAGCATTCTTTTGTAAGCCTTTCTTCACATCAGCCAGTTCCTTTGTTAAATGTCGGAAATGTTCCTCCTGACAACGAAATTTCTCTTCCAATGTTCTGTTCATGTTTGAAGAGTGTAATTGGAAACTGTTTGTCAGTTGTGAAAATCTCCATTCAAACAACTGGAAGAGAGTTGGTTCTTCAGATCTAGGATTCATGTCAAATTTTTTTGCAAAGTCAAAGAGGGCAGAGTATAATATAGACTAGGTAAGTTATAGCAATTCACAAACAAAAGCAGGTAGTCACTGGAACTTTTGATCCTGAACTCTTGAACCCAACACCTGAACGATGATGCACGAAAAAGCCAAAAAACGAAAAACAAAATTCATGCGCCTTTGCCTGGTTTGACAGCAGTCCCCACTGCCTGATAAGGTTAAAAATAGCTTGCATACAAAAAGTTGCAACAGATTTGAAGAACATAAATTATAGCTGCAAATAACCAAAGAACCATCCCATCGGCAATTCCATAATTTATGCACAAGTTACTCCACAATTATATCTACCTGTATGCAGATTTCCAGACTTATTGACCAAAGAATTCCTTTATAACTTTATAATAATGTGACAGCGACACAAGAAGCATCCTGAGAGAGAGAGAGAGAGAGAGAGAGAGAGAGAGAGAGAGAGAGAGAGAGAGAGAAGAGAGAGAGAGAGAGAGAGAGAGAGAGAGAAGAATCGAATCAAATCAAATTCTTTTATTTTGAGTATAATGAATAAGCACCCATGTGCTTACATACACCCAGTCCCCGCCCTTAGGGTCATATCATGTTAGTAAAATAAGCCAAATACACACGCACTCACACAGAAAAACAAGCAAAAAACAAAAAGAACCAACAAAAAAGAGAGAAAGAGAGATAGTAGAGATAAGGGAGAGAGAGGGGGGGAGAGAGAGAGAGAGAGAGAGAGAGAGATGGGGAGATATGGAGAGAGATGAGACGGAAATGGGGAGAGGGAGAAGAGGCAGAGAAAGGGAGGAGAGAGAGAAAAAGAGACAGACAGATAGACAGAGAGAGAGACAGAGGAGAGAGACAGAGACAGAGAGAGACAGAGACAGAGAGAGAGAGGGGGGATGGAAAGAGACAGCCAACACTTCAGCAATGGCCCACAAATTGTTGCTGTCCTGTCCTGTCCCCCAATACATGATCTGTGAACAGCTTGCCAAAGCACGACACAGAATGCAACAGCAGCAGGAGAAGACAACTCTGTCAACACTCGGAGAGAAATAGAGAGAGAAAGATGGAGTTTTTTTTAATTCAGAATGCTATGGTCAGGTTTTCTTTCTTTGCTGGAGGAGATATAAGGGTCAATGTCGGAAAATGAATGCCGTGTTTGCAAGCAGCTCTGAAGCAAAGAGTAAATACAAGACATCGTTTCTCTTCTGGTATTCATTGTAGCTTCTTCCTCGTCCTGTCTGCTTCTTTCGGGCTATTTGGAGCATACTGAGATAGATGATAATTATGCGGTAGACTTTTTCCCTTACATTTTGGCATGATTTTTTCTCTATTTCCTCTAGAACTCCTAAGATTTATGCATTGTGTGCGAGCGACAATTGGCCACCATTAAGATATCTTCATTTCAACTTCGGGATGATGTCAAAATATGACACCAATGTGCACGCGGTTTGTACATTTTGTCATCTGAGCTTTCCAGCACGCAATGACCTACCTCTTCCAAACTTCATTGTGGGTTTTATCGAATATGCAGAATGCTCTGTGTCAAAGACGTCTGCAAGCGTGACATGAAAGCCCTGGACATCAACCTAGAGAACTGGGAGGAGGTAGCGGCTGACCGCAGCAAATGGCGCAGTGTTCTCCACAAACAGCTGAAGTGTGGTGAAGAAAAGATCCACACCGCAGCAAACGAAAAGAGAGCCAAGCGGAAGGCATGTGCTCCAGCCACCTCAACAAGCCACATCTGCATCAGATGCAACAGAGACTGCCACTCCCGCATCGGACTGACCAGCCACAGCCGGCGTTGTCGCTGAACAAATGACCTGTCTTTTGGCGCGAATTCCATAGTCGACACCGACTGACGGAGGCCTACTACTACTACTGTGTGCATTTGCACACAGGATCTTGGTCTTAGTTTTATCCCAGACATTAATATGGGAGTTATATGCTTTTAGCTCCAGTGGAAAATTCCCTTTGACCCCGTGTCTTAATAGAGACTCAAACCCCTGCTGTCAGATTTTAAGCTGAACGCTGTATCCAGTGGACTGTCCCCCTACTTCCCCCAGGCAGGCATAGGTTATGGTAAA
>JASPKP010000566.1:22500-41983 GCA_030674155.1 Stramonita haemastoma | reverse complement strand
ATCAAGTCAAATCTCTACAGATACTTACAGCAGTAAAATGATCCGACGACGCCACAGCGCTGGAATTATCAGTGAGGGGCTGTGCATATTGCTCCTTCAGTCCAATGGGCATCTGTAGTGGAGAAAATCATCAATCAGTCATCAGGGGTGTGCATATTCTCTTGTCCACAAGGCATGTGTAGTGGAGAAAATCATCAATCAGTCATCAGGGCTGTGCATATTCTTCATATCCAGTGGACATTTGTAGTGAAGAAAACATCGATCACTTATCTTTGATCAAGTCAATATATATGTAACTGTAGACACTGAGACTTCATCACCTCAAATTCTGTCTTTTACTTGTATTCTTTTATTTCAAGGATAATAAAATAATCACTCATGTGCCTTTTTACATCCAGTCCCTGTGTGTATGCAGTTTAGTCAATTTTTGCCATCAGTTCCCACCGGCACAATGGTGTATGGTATGAATAGGTCTGTGTGGTTGAAAGGTCTCCAGTTGTGTTGGAAGACAAGGCAGGAATATAAACTGTTTTGCACTTTTTGCGAGTGAGGCTCTGATGCACGCTTTTCAGTGTATCAACATTATCTAAGGCTCTGATGCACGCTTTTCAGTGTATCAACATTATCTAAGGCTCTGATGCACGCTTTTCAGTATATCAACATTATCTAAGGCTCTGATGCACGCTTTTCAGTGTATCAACATTATCTAAGGCTCTGATGCACGCTTTTCAGTATATCAACATTATCTAAGGCTCTGATGCACGCTTTTCAGTATATCAACATTATCTAAGGCTCTGATGCACGCTTTTCAGTGTATCAACATTATCTAAGGCTCTGATGCACGCTTTTCAGTGTATCAACATTATCTAAGGCTCTGATGCACGCTTTTCAGTGTATCAACATTATCTAAGGCTCTGATGCACGCTTTTCAGTATATCAACATTATCTAAGGCTCTGATGCACGCTTTTCAGTATATCAACATTATCTAACGCATCGCTCACACTCAGCCTGCCATTCATTTTGAAAAAAAAAAGAAAAAAAAAAAGATTCACAGACATTACGTTTTACTGAGAAAAAAGTAGTGGAGGAAAATCAAGTGCAGGTAACAACTTCTCAATCATTTTGAAAAGGAATTATCAAAGATTCAATAAAAAAAAATAAAAAAAATTCTAGGGAATAATGTCTTTCAGTGGCAGCATTGTAGGCATTTTTGATAAAGAACCATGCCTTTGGCCTGACCTGACTCAGGATTCAGCTCCTGGATGAGCCTTTATCAGAGGTCCCGGCAGTGATTGAAGCTCCACCTGCTGTGGTACCTTACAGCAAGACACCTTCCAGAATTCCAAAGTGTCAACTGCATTTACAGGAATATTTGATATCCCTGTGGCCTTTTGGCCTTCATGCATTCAACTTTTTATCAGTATTTAAGAAATTTTTTTTTTTTCAAGTTTTCGTTTAGATTTGTATGAAGAAACTGGGGGTGCAACGTGGGTTAAATCTGCCGCTTTCAGCGACACTTTCCCAGCTAGTGGTCCCACCCACTACTATATGGGTTATTCTCAGAAACATGTGAGGTTTTGTGACATAGACCTTGAAAAATAAATGTCCTTGGAAGTTTTTGCCTTCTTGTCATATATTAGAGTACTCTGTTGCAAAGTGCAATCTGTTGAAAAAATTATGAATCATTGTTTTTTTTGTAATTGAGGCATAAAGGTTCTATTTTTAGCTGTGTTGCGGTTGTGACATGGAAACCAAAAGTAGCATTAAAACATCTTTTTACACAAAATATCAAACAAAAAACACGCACAAATGCTTTTGTTTTTATCAATGAAACAAAACCATCAATTGAAAGTATGACAATCATCGACAAAGCATATGTTTTTGCTTTTTTGTAATGATACTCTAAGACATTTTGTATACCCAGATTTAAAGTTTGGTTTTTGTACAAATGACCACAGCAAGCATCCCCCAGATTATCCTGAACTTAAACCACAGAATGATATCCATTAAACTAAACAGTTTTCTTTACATAAGAATGGAAGCTGTTTAATAGTAATGCCTTATAGAAGTAATATGTTTCGGTTGTGACATGGAAACCGTTTGGTTGTGACATGGAAACCACACCCTTCAAAAGCACGAAACCTGAAATTGTAGCAATGAAAACACAAATTAAAACCAAAAAAACAACCTACTTGAATTGGGAACAATGCATTCTATTAACATTATTTACATTGATTTGTCATTTTAGAGTGATCTGTTATGGTTGTGACATGGAAACCGTTTGGTTGTGACATGGAAACCGTTTGGTTGTGACATGGAAACCACACCCCTCAAAACCCACAAATCACTGAAGTGAAGCAATTTAAACACAAATTGAAAAAAAACCACCATCTTAAATTAGAAACAATGCATTCTATTAACATTATTTACACTGATTTGTCATTTTAGAGTTAGATGTTTTTTGTTATGGCTGTAACATGGAAACCGTTTGGTTGTGACATGGAAACCACACCCTTCAAAACCATAAATCACCCAAGTGTAGCAATTTAAACACAAATGGAAAAAAACCACCATCTTAAATTAGAAACAATGCATTCTGTTAACATTATCTACATTGATTTATATAATTAAAGTGATATATCAATCAATATTATTATTGATCAAATGCTGCGTTTGGTTGTGACATGAGAAAGCTGGGAGAAACCAAAGACTGGAACTCTAATTATAGCATCGCGATACTCCTTTGGCGGGAAAAAGTATGTGTCAGATATTTAAGGTCAAGGTGAAGTACCAACCTGAAAATCTCGGTCAGTGAAAGAATGTGCCGGATTTTGCACCAGATTTACATCGTTTGGTTGGCATTTCTTGAAGTTTCCTTTCTTTGGCAGGGGTATTACAAGAGACTGTGTCCATTCTTTTGGCCATTCTTTGGTGTCGTGGATCTTCTGACAAAGTTCTGTGAATCGCCTTGCTGTTTCATTCCCTCCATTTTTTATGAGTTCAGCTGGGATGTTATCAATTCCAGGGGACTTCCCCTTCTTCAATTGTTTAATAGCTGCATCTACTTCACACCTTAGTATTGGTGGGTCTTTATCTTGGTGTTCAGGGGGTTTGTCAGAAACTATGTTGGTATCTGGGCGTAGTGGGTAGTTGTACAATCCCTCACAGTATTCTGTCCAGCGTTGGAGGATGGCATTGTTTTCCGTTAAAAGATTTCCTTCTTTGTCTTCAATAACAGAGGCTTTAGGCTGTGTGGTTTTCGTTAGTGCTTTCAAAGTGTCGTAAGCTGTTTTGCTGTTTCCCTTGGTCATTCCAGCTTCGATGTTGTTGCATTGTTCTTCTATCCACCCTTCTTTGGCTTCTCTCATCTTTTTCCTCACTTCTCTGTGGCTATCCATGTACTTCTTGTAAGCTTCTTGACTTGTGAACTTTTGTTTCTTAAGTTCTCCTCTTTTGTCGCAGAGGTCAAGAACCTCATTTGTCACCCAGGGTTGTTTCTTTGTTCTGCTTCTTCCTAATGTTTCTTCTGCTGCTGTCGTTAGCACTTCTTTGATGTTGTTGGCCAATGTGTCCACATCATTGTCGATGGCTGTGAGTGCGGCGAACTTTCCTCCTATGTTGGCTTGGAAGATCTCAACCACTGTTGGGTCTTAGAGTTTTTCCAGGTCGAATCTTATGCGTGGGCTTTTTGGCTGTTGTTTTGCTTTCAGTTTCAGTCTGATGGTGGTAAGTACAAGGTCGTGGTCACTGCCAATGTCAGCTCCTGGGAATGTTCTTGTGTTTGCCTTGTTTATGCTGGATTTGAATCTTTGGGGTGACAGAATGTAATCGATTTGATTATGAATCAGACCATTTGGTGAGTGCCAGGTTGATGTTCTGGATGGCTTGTGAGGGTGGAGTGTGTTAGCCAAAGTAAGTTTGTGCTTCTTTGCGAATTCCAGCAGCCGCTGTCCTCTGTCATTTGTTTCTCCCAGTCCAAATCGTCCTGTGGTTCCTGCCCAGGTGTCATAGGCATCAGGTCCCACCTTAGCATTCCAGTCGCCTTCCACAATAAGGATGTCTTTTTGGGGCGTTTTGGAGATGACGTTTTCAAGTTCTTCATAGAATTCTTCTATCTGATCATCATTGTAGTCAGATGTTGGAGCATACACTTGGATGATGGTGAGATTCTGGGGTTTTGCAGAAACTCTGATTGAGATGAGTCTGCTGGATACTGGTGTGCAGCTGATGATGCTTGACACAATCTCTTTCCTGACAATAAAGCCTACTCCATGTTGATGTAATTTCTCTTCTCCGCTGTACCATATTTTGTGGCCGTCTTGCGTGGTAGTTTCTCCGAAGCCAATCCATCTGACTTCCGCAAGCCCTATGATGTCCCATTTGTACCTCTGTAATTCATGTGTAAGTTCCTGTACTCTTCCTGTTTGGTACAGAGTCCTTACATTCCATGTACCAATGGTTGCCCCTTTAGCTAGAAGCTTTAGACTTGGTTCTGCCCCAGTAGCACACTTGTCGCTCCCACCCTGGAGGCTTGCAGTGGGTAGCGCGGTCGTTGTTGATCCGGGCCTCGACCGATCCGGCATGTCTTTCTGTTTTGTTTTTCTCATCATGTCCTTGCAGTGGGCTTGAGGAAGCTTGGTGGCGCCCATCTCCTCTCCAAGACTTCTACTGGTGGATAAGAATGCACCAGCCCCTCACAACGTTTCGCAACGTTTATATATATATTATCTCTATCTCTATATATATCTCTCTCTCTCTATATAAATGCTGGATTAACTGGATTATGGACAAATATTTTGGTAATGCTGTGATGGCCAGTAACTTTGACCTGACTGAAGTTTTTTTTGTCATTCATTTTTTTCTATTGCTGTGATGGCCAGTAGTTTTGACCTGATTGAAAAAAAAATGTACTTTAATTTTATCTGTTTGTTTGTTTTATTCTTTTTTTGTTTAGATTTTTCTTGGCTTGCTAGTGAGGACTTTTGATGCTTATAGGTCTACACGTTATTCTCCCGTATTTAAATATATTTATATTTATATTTATTTATTTTATTATTTATATTTATATTTTTTAAGCAAAGCTAATGTACGTTTTTTAAATATATTTTGAATATTCAGATATCTCCCCCCCCCCCCCCCCACTTCCGAAAAAGAAAAAAAAAGTTTTTCTGGAAACTTAACACTTTGGTTTTAAATCAGTATTGAGGATACCTTTTGATATTAAACAGATTTTTTTATATTTCTAGACAGTCAGTGTTAGAAATATGCCCTGCTTTTGTATTGTTGCACATTTTTGGTGCTCTGATGTGCGTACATGTGAGTCAACGCACATGTGAATTGATAGTTGATTTTTATATTGATGTGCCTTTTTTATAGCTTAGAATCATGGTTTTCCAATGGAGTTTAGACTTGGAAAAAAAGTAGGTAACCTCCACAAATACAAGCCATTATATTTTTATTTTCTTTTAGACTGGCGAATAGTTCAAGACTGTTTCTTTTATTATTGCTTGTTTCTTAGTTTTGGTGACATTTTATTTTCTTGTTTACTTAACGTGTAAATTGTAGTCTGTATAATGTTTATGATTGACATTTTTTTTTTTTTTTTTCGGCCAATGAAGAAAGACGTGTAGAGCAACCACACGAAAGAGAGCGAATAAAGAAATAAAACAACAAACGAAAAGATGGTGCTCCACGATCTGCATGTAACTGAGGCCTTTATAAAAGAAAAAATATACATGATATACATATTGTGTGTGTGTGTGTGTGTGTGTGTGTGTGCGTGTGCGTGTGCGTGTGTGTGTGTGTGTGTGTGTGTGCGTGTGTGTGTGTATGTGTGTGTGTGTGTGTGTTGTGTGTGTGTGTGTGTGTGTGTGTGTGTGTGTGTGTGTGTGTGTGTGTGTGTGTGTGATAAACATTTTGCTCTGTCCTGCATGTTGGTTAGCCATCCTGTTCATGTTTGTGCGTAATGGTTTTTTATGTTTTAAGGAGAATGTGCAGTTGAGTATACAAAAACACTGCATTTGAAGTAAAGTTTGTTTTTGTGACAACTTTTTTCTGTTTCTATACATTTTGAATGCGTGCTTGTGTGTTTTATACATTTATCTAATTAATTTCGAGGATAATGGAATAAGCATTCATGTGCTTTAATTACAGCCAGTCCCTGTGTGTATGCAGTTTTGTAAATTTTGTCATCCGTTCCCACTGGCAAACAATGGCCTACTCTTGCAAAAAGTAGAACATGTTTTAACGTGTGCGCAAGATGTTCTGCGTGCGTTCGCACATGGCATCTTGGTGCGTTCGCACACGGGGCCTAGGTTTATAGTCCCATCGAAGGACTTTTGGGGAGAGTGGAGTCAGCACTGATGTTCACTCCAGGAGCAAAATCCCCTCGAACAGGAATCGAACTCGGGTTGTCAAATTACGAGTGCAATGTTCTGACAAATAGGAGCAGTTTGGGGCAAAGACGGGACCCAAAGAGCCGTTTTCAGGACCGTACCGCCACGACTTTTGCACAGTTACAGACCTCGAGGCACCAAGACAATATGGCACCGTATGCATACTCTCTCCCCTGCAATCTTTGACGTGTGTGGCGCCGGACTTGTGGCGACACCGAAGGCTTCAAGTGCTGAGAAAGCTAGTTTGTGGCAAGGAAGTCGGGTACAGTGTACGCACCGAAAACCAAGCTGGGGCCCAATAATAATGACAATATACAGCACTATGATGCACCAGGGCAAACTGCAGGGTCCCCGCCACATGTGCGCACACAAACAAACGCACTGAAAAACACCAGCGCGCGGGCGCGTGCGCGCATGCGTACCCACACCCCTGCGAAAAAGTTTCAGTTTGGGGCCAAGACGGGACCCAAAGAGTCGTTTTCAGGCCCGTACCGCCTCAACTTTTGCACGGTTACAGACCTCGAGGCACCAGGACAATATGGCACCATATGCATACTCCCTCCCCTACCATCTCCCACGTGTGTGGCGCCGGACTTGTGGCAACACAGAAGCCCTCAAGAGCTGAGAAAGCTAGTTTGTGGCAAGGAAATCAGGTACAGTGTACGCACCGAAAACCAAGAAGGGCGCCCAATAATCATAACGATATACAGCAATATGAAGCACCAGAGCAAACTGCAGGGTCCCGCCACATGCGCGCACACAAACAAATGCACTGACAAACATCAGCGCGCGCGCGCGTGCGCGCATGTATACCCACCCCCCTGCAAAAAGGTGCGTTTGGGGCAAAAACGGGACCCGGAGAGTCGTTTTCGGGCCCGTCCTGCTCCGACTGTTGCACGGCCACAGACAGCAAGGCACCAGGACAGTATGGCACCCTATGCATACTCCCTCCCCTACCATCTGCCACGTTTGTGGCGCCGGACTTGTGGCGACACCGAAGCCCTCAAGAGCTGAGAAAGCTAGATTGTGGCAAGGAAATCGGGTACAGTGTACGAACCGAAAACCAAACAGGGCGCCCAATAATCATGACTATATACAGCACTATGATGCTTCAGGGCAAACTGCAGGGTCCACGCCACATGCGCGCCCACAAACAAACGCACTGATAAACACCATCGCGCACGCGCGTGTGTCCATGCATACCCAACCCCCGGGTTAGTATACTTTCGGGCACGAGCGCAGCGCGCTGGTGTTTGTCAGTTTTTTTTGTAGGTGTGCGCACATGTGGCGGACACCCTGCACTTTGCTATGCTGCATCATATTGCTGTATACTGTCATTATTCTTGTGTCCAATGCTTGTTCTTTGTCGCGTACACCTACCAGCTTTACTACCCTCAAACTACCTTTCTTAGCTCTTCGGGGCCCTCATGTCGCCAAAAAATCCGGCGCCACACCTATCCAAGATGGTGGGAGAGAGTGTATGCATACAGTACGATACTGTCTTGGTGCCGTGGGGTCTTTTACCGTGCCAAAGTCGGGGTCCGACGGGGCTGAAAACGGCTCTTTGGCTGGCATCTGTGCTCAAAACGGCACCTTTTTCGGGCTGGGGGTGGGTATGCTTTGGCGCACGCGCGCAAGCGCTGGTGTTTGTCAGTGTGTTTGTTGGTATGCGCGCATGTGGCAGACATCTTCCACTTTGCTGTGCTGCTTCATATTGCTGTATACTGTCATTATTCTTGTGCCAAATGTTTCTTTGTTGTCGCGTACACTTACCAGCTTTCCTTCACACAAACTAGCTCTCTTAGCTCTTCGGGGCCCTCGTGTCGCCACAAATCCGGCGCCACATCTATTTAAGATGGTGGGAGAGAGTGTATGGATATACAACGATACTGTCTTGGTGCCGTGGGGTCTTTTAGCGTGCCAAAGTCGGGGTCCGACGGGGCTGAAAACGACTCTTTGGCAGGCATCTTTGCTCAAAACGGCATCTTTTTTTGGAGGGGGGTGGGTATACTTTTCCGCGAGCGCGCGCGCGCTGGTGTTTGTCAGTGTGTTTGTTTGTGTGCGCGCATGTGGCCGACACCCTGCACTTTGCGGTGCTGCATCATATTGCTGTATACTGTCCTTATTCTTGTGCCCAATGCTTCTTTTTGGTTGCGTACAATTACCCGCCTTCCTTGCAACAAACTAGCGCTCTTAGCACTTCGGGGCCCTCATGTCGCCACAAATCCGGCGCCACATCTATCCAAGATGGTGGAAGAGAGTGTATGCATACAGTACAATACTGTCTTGGTGCCGTGGGATCTTTGACCGTGCCGAAGTCGGGGTCCGACGGCGCTGAAAACGGCTCTTTTGCTGGCATCTGCGATCAAAACGTCACCTTTTTTGGCGGGGGGTGGGTATGCTTTCGCGCACACGCTCGCGCGCAGGTAGTTGTCAGTGTGTTTTGTTTGTGTGCGCGCATGTGGCAGACACCCTCCACTTTGCTGTGCTGCATCATATTGCTGTATACTGTCATTTTTCTTGTGCCCAATGCTTGTTTTTTGTTGCGTACACTTACCCGCTTTCCTTCCCACAAACTAGCTCTCTTAGCTCTATGGCGCCCTAGCCCTCGTATCGCCACAAATCTGGCGCCACACCTATCCAAGATGGTGGGGGAGAGTGTATGCATACAGTACGATACTGTCTTGGTGCCGTGGGGTTTTTTACCGTGCCGAAGTCGGGGTCCGACGGGGCTGAAAACGGCTCTTTTGCTGGCATCTGGCTCAAAACGGCACCTTTTTCGGGCGGGGGTGGGTATGCTTTCGCGCACGCGTGCGCGCGCTGGTTTTTGTCTGTGTGTTTGTTTGTGTGCGGCATGTGGCGGACACACTGCACTTTGCTGTGCTGCATCGTATTGCTGTATACTGTCATTATTCTTGTGCCCAATGCTTATTTTTTGTTGCGTACACTTACCCGCTTGTCCTTAACCACAAACTAGCTCTCTTAGCTCTTCGGGGCCCTCGTGTCGCCACAAATCCGGCGACACACATATCCAAGATGGTGGGGAGAGTGTATGCATACAGTACGATACTGCTTGGTGCAGTGGGGTCTTTTACCGTGCCGAAGTCGGGGTTCGACTGAACTGAAAACGGCTCTTTGGCTGGCATCTGGACTCAAAACGGAGCTTTTTCGGGCGGGGGGTGGGTATGCTTTCGCGCACGCGCGCGCGCTGAGTGTTTGTCAGTGTGTTTGTTTGTGTGCGCGCATGTGGCCGACACCCTGCACTTTGCTGTGCTGCATCATATTGCTGTATACTGTCATTATTCTTGTGCCCAATGCTTGTTTTTTGTCGCGAACACTTACCCGGTTTCCTTCCCACAAACTAGCCCTCTTAGCTCTTCGGGGCTATCGTGTCGCCACAAATCCGGCGTCACACCTATCCAAGATGGTGGGAGAGAGTGTATGCATACAGTACGATACTGTCTTGGTGCCGTGGGGTCTTTTACCGTGCCCAATCGGGGTCCAACGGGGCTGAAAACGGCTCTTTGGCTGGCATCTGTGCTCAAAACGGCACCTTTTTCGTGAAGGGGGTGGGTATGCTTTTGCGCACCTGCGCGCGCGCTGGTGTTTGTCAGTGTGCTTGTTTGTGTGCGCACATGTAGCCGACACCCTGCATTTTGCTGTGCTGCATCATATTGCTGTATGCTGTCGTTATTCTTGTGCCCAATGCTTGTTTTTTGTCGCGTACACTTACCCGTTTTCCTTCCCACAAACTAGCTCTCTTAGCTCTTGGGGGCCCTCGTGTCGCCACAAATCCGGCGCCACACCATCCGAGATGATGGGAGAGGGTGTATGCATACAGTGCGATACTGTCTTGGTGCCGTGGGGTCATTTACCGTGCCCAAGTCGTGGTTCGACGGGGCTGAAAACGGCCCGTTGGCTGGCATCTGTGCTCAAAACGACACCTTTTTCGGGCGGGGGTGGGTATGCTTTCGCGCACGTGCGCGTGCGCTAGTGTTTGTCAGTGTGCTTGTTTGTGTGCGCACATGTGGACGACACCCTGCACTTTGCTGTGCTGCATCATATTGCTGTATACTGTCGTTATTCTTGTGCCCAATGCTTGTTTTTTGTCGCGTACACTTACCCGCTTTCCTGCCCACAAACTAGCTCTCTTAGCTCTTGGGGGCCCTCGTGTCGCCACAAATCCGGCGCGACACTTATCCAAGATGGTGGGGGAGAGTGTATGCATACAGTACGATACTGTCTTGGTGCCGTGGGGTCTTTTACCGTGCCCAAATCGGGCTCTGACGGGGCTGAAAACGGCTCTTTTGCTGGCATATGTGCTGAAAACGGCACCTTTTTCGTGCGGGGGGTGGGTATGCTTTCGAGCACGTGCACGCGCGCTGGTGTTTGTCAGTGTGCTTGTTTGTTTGCGCGCATGTGGCGGACACCCTGCACTTTGCTGTGCTGCATCATATTGCTGTATGCTGTCCTTATTCTTGTGCCAATGCTTGTTTTTTGTTGCGTACACTTACCCGCTTTCCTTCCCACAAACTAGCTCTCTTTGCTCTTGGTGGCCCTCGTGTCGCCACAAATCCGGCGCCACACCTATCCAAGATGGTGGGAGAGAGTGTATGCATACAGTACGATACTGTCTTGGTGCCGTGGGGTCTTTTACCGTACCCAAGTCGGGGTCCGACAGGGCTGAAAACGGTCTCTTTGGCTGACATCTGTGCTCAAAACGGCATCTTTTTCGTGCAGGGGGTGGGTATGCTTTCGCGCACGTGCGCGCGCACTGGTGTTTGTCAGTGTGCTTGTATGTTTCCGCGCATGTGGCGGACACCCTGCACTTTGCCGTGCTGCATCATATTGCTGTATGCTGTCTTATTTCTTGTGCCTTATGCTTTTTTTTTGTCGCGTACACTTACCCGTTTTCCTTCCCACAAACTAGCTCTCTTAGCTCTTTTGTGCCCTCGTGTCGCCACAAATCGGCGCCACACCTATCCAAGATGGTAAGAGAGAGAGTGTATGTATACACTACGATACTGTCTTGGTGCCGTGGGGTCTTTTACCGTGCCCAAGTCGTGTTCCGACGGGGCTGAAAACGGCTCTTTGGCTGGCATATGTGCTCAAAACGGCACCTTTGTCGGGCGGGGGATGCGTATGCTTTCGCGCACGTGCGCTCGCGCTGGTATTTGTCAGTTTGCTTGTTTGTGTGCGCGCATGTGGCCGACACCCTGCACTTTGCTGTGCTGCATCATATTGCTGTATGCTGTCGTTATTCTTGTGCCCAATGCTTGTTTTTTGTGCGTACACTTACCCGCTTTCCTTCCCACAAACTAGCTCTCTTAGCTCTTGGGGGCCCTCGTGTCGCCACAAAACCGACCCAACACCTATCGAAGATGGTGGGAGAGAGTGTATGCATACAGTACGATACTGTCTTGGTGCCGTGGGGTCTTTTTCCGTGCCCAAGTAGTCCTCCGACGGGGCTGAAAACGGCTCTTTTGCTGGCATCTGTGCTCAAAACGGCACCTTTTTCGGGCGGGGGGTGGGTATGCTTTAGGGCACGTGCGCGCGTCCTACTGTTTTTCAGTGTGCTTGTTTGTGTGCGCGCATGTGGGACACCCTGCACTTTGCTGTGCTGCATCATATTGCTGTATGCTGTCATTATTCTTGTGCCCAATGCTTGTTTTTTGTCGCGTACACTTACCCGCTTTCCTCCCACAAACTAGCTCTCTTAGCTCTTGGGGCCCTCGTGTCGTCACAAATTTGGCGCCAAACCTATCCAAGATGGTGGGAGAGAGTGTATTATATAGTACGATACTGTCTTGGTGCCGTGGGATCTTTTACCGTGCCAAGTCGGGGTCCAACGGGGCTGAAAACGGCTCTTTGCTGGCATCTGTGCTCAAAACGCACCTTTTTCGGGCAGGGGGTGGGTATGCTTTCGCGCACGTGCGACGCGTTGGTGTTTGTCAGTGTACTTGTTTGTGTGGCGGCATGTGGCAGACACCCTGCACATTGCTGTGCTGCATCATATTGCTGTATGCTGGTATTTATTTTGTGCCCAATGCTTGTTTTTTGTCGCGTACACTTACCCGCTTTCCTTCCCACAAACTAGCTCTCTTAGCTCTTGGGGGCCCTCGTGTCGCCACATATCTGGCGCCACACCTATCCAAGATGGTGGGAGAGAGTGTATGCATAAGTACGATACTGTCTTGGTGCCTGGGGTCTTTTACCGTACCCAAGTCGGGTCCAAACGGGCTGAAACGGCTCTTTTGCTGGCATCTGTGCTCAAAACGGCACCTTTTTCGGAGGGGGGTGGGTATGCTTTCGCGCACGTGCGCGCGCGCTGGTGTTTGTCAGTGTGCTTGTTGTGTGTGGTGCATGTGGCCGACACCCTGCACTTTGCTGTGCTGCATCATATTGCTGTATGCTGTCCTTATTCTTGTGCCCAATGCTTGTTTTTTGTTCGCGTACACTTACCCGCTTTCCTCCCACAAACTAGCTCTCTTTAGCTCTTGGGGGCCCTCGTGTCCCACAAATCTTGGCGCCAAACCTATCCAAGATGGTGGGAGAGAGTGTATGCATACAGTACGATACTGTCTTGGTGCCGTGGGGTTTTTTACCGTGCCCAAGTCGGGGTCCGACGGGCTGAAAACGGCCTCTTTTGCTGGCATTCTGTGCTCAAAACGGCACCTTTTCGGGAGGGGGGTGGGTATGCTTTCGCGCACGGTGCCGCGCTGGTGTTTGTCAGTGTGCTTGTTTGTGTGCGCGCATGTGGCAGACACCCTGCACATTGCTGTGCTGCTATCATATTGCTGTATACTGTCGTTATTCTTGTGCCCAATGCTTGTTTTTTGTCGCGTACACTTACCCGCTTTCCTTCCCACAAACTAGCTCTCTTAGCTCTTGGGGGCCCTCGTGTCGCCACAAATCTGGCGCCACACCTATCCAAGATGGTGGGAGAGAGTGTATGCATACAGTACGATACTGTCTTGGTGCCGTGGGGTCTTTTACCGTCCCAAGTCGGGTCCGACGGGCTGAAAACGGCTCTTTTGCTGGCATCTGTCTCAAAACGGCACCTTTTTCGGGAGGGGGTGGGTATGCTTTCGGCACGTGCGCGGCGCTGGTGTTTGTCAGTGTGCTGTTGTGTGTGCATGTGGCCACACCTGCACTTTGCTGTGCGCATCATTGCTGTATGCTGTCCTTATTCTGTGCCCAATGCTTGTTTTTGTCGCGTTACCTTCCTTCCCCAACTAGCTCTCTTACTCTGGGCCTCGTGTCGCACAATCTGGCAACCTATCAGATGTGGAAGATGTATCATACAGTACAACGTCTGGTCGTGAGTCTTTACGTGCCCAAATCGGTCCGACGGCTGAAACGCTCTTTGGCTGCATCTGTCCTCAAAACGAACCTTTCGGCGGGGTGGTATCTTTCGTGCACGTGCGCACGCGTGTGTTTGTCAGTGTGCTTGTTTTGTGCGCGCATGTGGCCGTCACCTGACTTTGCTGTGCTGCATCATATTGCTGTATACTGCGTTATTCTTGTGCCCAATGCTTGTTTTTGTCTTACTTTTCTTTTTCATTAGTAAATACTATTTTAATACATTGAGTTTTCTTAAACCGTTTTGTATAACTTGAAATGTTGTTTCGTTGCTATTTTGATTTTTTTTTTATATACTGTTCTGTATTTGGTTTTGGTTTTCTCTTTTTTTTTTTTTTTTTTTTTTTTTTTTTGCTGTTTTTCATTTAGTTTGTTGTTTGGTTTGTCTTTCTTTTTGTTTTGTTTTGGGTTTGGGTTTTTGTTGTTGTTGTTGTTTTCTTGGGGGGGGGGGGGGGGGAGTTCTGGGGGTTTATTCATTCACTTCCCGTGTTTTTCTTTTTCATTTTCATCATAAGCCTTTTGGCCACATCGTGAGCTTAAAGGCTTCATTGATGATAATTATACTTTAAAGAAGTGATTTTTTTGGTGCTTGAAACACTTTGTTGACTGGTTTGTTTCGAGGATGTAATTTGAAGACTCTCTCTCTTATTTCTCTCTCTCTTCTCTCTCTCTCTCTCTCTCTCTCTGTCTCTCTCTCTCTCTCTCTCTCTCTCTCTCTCTCTCTCTCTCTCTCTCTCTCCTCTCTCTCTCTCTCTCTCTCTCTCTCTCTCCTCCTCTCTCTCTCTCTCTCTCTCTCTCTCTCTCTCTCCTCTCTCTCTCTCTCTCTCTCTCTCTCTCTCTCTCTCTCCTCTCTCTCCTCTCTCTCTCTCTCTCTCTCTCTCTCTCTCTCTCTCTCTCTCGTCTCTTCTCTTGTCTTTATTTTCGCTTGCTTTATTCTGGTCTTTTATTTTTTTTTTCTTTAGTTTTTTCTCCTCTCGATTTTAATCTACTTGATTTGCATAAAATATTCAGTGCATCTGTCTAGATAATGTTCTAGTCTCCTGTGAACTATGCATTTGTGTATACATAACTTTTGTTTTGTTTAAAAATTATCAGTGTAACCAGTACAGATTACGCGAATGTTCCCATCTCTCCTTAAAATATAGGTGAACTGCTGGTGGTCAATGGTTTTAGGTAGAAGGTTTCTACTTTATTCCGATCAGCAAGGGCTGATGAAAAACATATTATATTCACTCTGTAACCTAAAAAATAAAGATAATCATTCATTCTCTCCCACAGTCTTTAAATTTCATTGTCAGACAAATGTTACTCTAAATGAAGGATAGGGGAATTTGTGTTGCTTTTTAGTTAATCTGAAGAACAAAAGTAGGGCGAGATAATCGACTCCCTTGTGTAATTTCAAAAACATAAAGCAAAAGGTCGATGAAGATCATAAAAGGTGAAAGTAGATGAAGGATTCATTCATAGAAAGACTTAGTGCCAACAAACCTGTTGTATTAGCAAACTAAAGACAGATTTCAAAAACCAACTCATTGCTGCATGACTTGTCTGCTTTAAGCTCTTCGCCAAACCTTGTATGCATTGTTATGATCCATTTGCCTATGTTTTGAGTCACAAATAATTATCAGTGTAACCAGTTACAGATTACGCGAATGTATCCCATCTTCTTCCTTTAAAATATAGGATGAACTGCTGTTGTTGGTCAGGCTGGTTTGTAGGGTAGGAAGGGGGTTTCATAGCTTTATTCCCTGATCAGGGCAAGGGCCGGATGAAAAACAGTATGTTATATTCACTCTGTAACCCTTGAAAAATAAAAGAGAATTCATTCATTCTCTCCCAGCAGTCTTTGATTTCCATTCTCAGCACAAATTTACTCTATAATAAGTTTTTTTTTTCTTTCTTTCTTTTTTGTTCAATGTGGAGAGAAAACAGTAAGGGGGTGGAGATAAGTCGGACTCTCTCCTATGTAATCTTCAGAAAACAAAGCAAAATGGTCGATGAAGATCAGTAAAAGGTGGAAAAGAGGATGAAGGAAGACATCAGTCGGAAAAGACGTTAGTGGCCCCACAAAAACCTGGTTGTGTTAGCAAGACTAAAGTGACAGATTTCACATCAACCACTACTCATTGCTGCATGATCTATTGTCTGCTTTTCTTTTTCGTCCAACCTTTGTACTGCATCTGTTATGTCCATTTGCGCTATTGTTTTGCAAAATATTGACTTAACTTCAAATATGTGCATTCCAAAATTCCAGTGTAGCAAATGTTGTAAAATAATGTATTCTAGCAGATCACTGCGATGACACAGAGTGGTACAGGCTTTTGTTTTTTTTTGTTTGTTTTGTTTTGTTTGTTTGTCTGTTGTTTTTTGTTTTGTTTGTTTTGTTTTTTGGTTTTGTTTTGTTTTGTTTCGTTTGTTCTGTTCTGTTTTGTTTGTTTGTTTCTTTGTTTTGTGTGTTTTGTTCTGTTCTGTTTTGTTCTGTTTTGTTCTGTTTTTTGTTTTTTCGTTTTGTTTGTTTTGTTTTGTTTTGTTTTGTTTTGTTCTGTTCTATTTTGTTTTGTTTTGTTCTGTTTTGTTCTGTTTTGTTCTGTTTTGTTCTGTTTGTTCAGCCTCTCTGTATGCTTTGCTTTGGAGCTCTTAGGAAGCATGGCTTGCAAAAAAGTAGAAAAGGGTTTCGAATGATTATTATTACCACTTATTATTATTATTATAGTATTAGTAGTAGTAGTAGTAGTAGTATAGTAGTAGTAGTAGTAGTATAGTGTAGTAGTAGTAGTAGTAGAGTAGTAGTATAGTATAGTATTAGTATTATATTATTAGTATAGTATTAGTATTAGTATTATTATTATTATTATTATTATTATTATTATTATTATATTATATTGTTACTTATTACGAGTATTTCTACGAAACAAGTTGCTGTAATGTTGGTTTTTGTTAATTTTGTTTTGAATCCTTTGTTCAAGTAGAAAAACCGTGTTTCATCAAGGAATGCTGGTGGACTGCTAGTTTTGTATTGAAAGTGTTTGGCTTTTCCATTTTTCTTTTCCCGTGGGTCATATCTGTACTATGTATTGAAACGTTATTTCTGTATAGATATTATGGATTGTATTGCCAAAAGGCGATGCCACTTTTATGTTTACTTTTTTATGTATTCAGTTTGAAGTACTGAACGCAGAGTGAAGCAGTTTACTACTGATTTTTTTCTTTTGATATTTTTTTAAACGTAGCATTGCCCATGAATGAATTATATGATGCATTTAAAATTACATGTTCAGTAATTTTTGCTGGTATTTGATTTTTCACTATTCCTTTTGGAGGCTTGAAATGTCTCCACTTTGTCTGGGTAATTGTGTGACTGGTTAACTTGCATGTAACCATTCCAAACAATGCCCGCATTGTTCACCTTCAAATGAAGGATAGTATGTGTGAAGCTTGTTGCCTGTATCAGGTTTTTTCATGAAGGAAATTTAAAAGCAATCCTTACCTGTCCATTATTAATGTAGAAATATATATCGTTTTATTTAATGAATAATGTCCAAAATCCATGTCTCCATTTTGTAATTGTTCTCCTCTTCTGAACAAATATGTAATTAAAACTTAGCAAATTCATACTTAAAAGTAAAGTTGCATGACATTAATGAAAAGGTTGACGCTATTTTTATTTCTGTGAAAAATTTTGTGTATGAATGTTTTATATTAATGCAAATTATATATGCTACAGTTGATTTTGTTTGAAATCCTCCATGCCCCAAGAGGGGTCAAAGGCGAATTAAACCTTGTATCTTGTGTGTATGAACGTATTCTATTAATGCATATTATATATGTTACAGTTGATTTTGTTTTCTGAAATCCTCCATGCCCCAAGAGGGGTCAAAAGCGAATTAAATCTTGAATCTTGAATCTTTGGTATTTGGTAGATTTTAACTACGCAGTTAATGCCCTTCACTTTGATTGCTGTCCCCTCCCCACCCTATTTCCTATTATTCCAGAGTCAAAAGTGTGTGTACATTATTTTAAAATGTATTGGGGTTGAAGCTGCTTTTCAATTTCTATTTCCATAAAAGGATGAAGTATAACCCTCTTTGCCAGTAGCATCTGAACTTGTTTGCTTTAATGTTAAAATATCCTGTTTGTTATGAATCAAAATAAATGTGTCTTTGAATCCGTATTGAAAATAGTGTGGATAAACTGTTTACAACCCGATTTAATCACCTCAATAATTATGGGATAAATTCCAAGTTTGTCCATCTGAATGAGAAATGTTGCATGTTGTTTTTAGAGGAACAACAAATTATGTTTCCCGTAACTGGTATTACTTCAGCTTTTTCTGTAGTTCACGAATTATTGCTTTTATTTTTTCTGCATGATATGTATAATATAATAAGTTATTGTAAAATTACAAAACTGATCATTTTATACATTAAATTAGTGGTGAGCACACACCAATGGCACTTGACAACCCAACTGACTTTTTCCTGATAAAAACACCAAGCTTTGTACATCTCCCTCTTTCTAAGACCTACAGTGGATGGTGGTCTAGAGGTAACGCGCCTGCCTAGAAAGCCCAAAGTGGAAAAGTCCGGATGGGAAGTGTGCGGTGGTTTAATCTCTGTTTGGGCCCCAAACTTTGTCCTCATCCATTAGACCGTGAGTAGTGGTCTGGGTGCTAGTCCTTTAGATGCGACGATAAACCAAGGTCCCGTGTGTGACACAAAATTACTTAACTCAAGTAAAATAACCCACGGGAACAAGTGAGTTGTCCTTGGCAAAATTCTGTACAAAAAAGCCACTCTGATAGGGAAGCAAATGCAGTTGCATTCTGGAAAAGAAAGGAAAATAATGGATGGCACATCTCTTGTGGCGACGCGCTCTCTCCGGGGAGAGCAGTCCGAATTTCACGCAGAGAAATCTGCCGTGACTTAAAGCTGTATCAAACATCTTTTTTTTTTAAAAGAGCAGTTTTTCACTTATTTCTTCAAGGCGTTTGTTCTTTCTGGCTGTTGAGATCACATGGCTGGAATTAAGCTTTTTGTCATCTCAGTGTTTTAAAAGCATGCTGGAATGAACACGTCATTGTGGTCTGAGACGGGTTCAAATCCTGGTATGATAATTGAAAATCGGACAAAAGTCAGTTGGTGGGTCATTGTCACGTCACTGCTGGTCAGCGCATTGGGAAAAGCCTACCTCCCCCTTCAGCCCCCAAAGAAAAGCTGGAGTTCGGGTTGGGTAGCCGGCTCGTAGCTGAAAGAAAACAAAGTGATAAGGAAACTTAGTTATCTTAAACACAGTGTCAAAACCTGATGAAACGTGGTGCTAAAGAAGTCTGAAAATAAAGACTGAAACTTGACCAGGTCTTTGTTCAGAGTTACATTCATGAATGATTGTGTTTACAAATGTGGAGTATGAATACAAGATCTGATGCATATACATCTTCTCTCTCTCTCTCTCTCTCTCTCTCTCTCTCTCCTCTCTCTCTCTCTCTCTCTCTCTCTCTCTCTCTCTCTCTCTCTCTCTCTCTCTCTCTCATAACATACAATAACACGATGCACTACAGCAAGGTGCAGGGCTGCCGCCACACGCAGACACAAGAAAACACACAAACATGAGCACGCGCACATATGCAAGCGCGCGAATACACGCCCCCAAGAAGAAGACTGTTTTTCGAAAAGATGTAATAAAAAGCACCGGTTTGAGTCCCGTCCTATCCCAACTTTCGCACAGT